>JAPWTK010000090.1:1090000-1375533 GCA_029963805.1 Aromia moschata | reverse complement strand
ACATTGAGACTAGTGTGGGTCCTAGGTCACAATAGTATCCCTGGAAACGAACATGCTGACAAACTTGCAAGGAAAGGTTCAGCACCTATTGGCCCAGAACCAGTCCTCGGGATAACAAAAACGACGGTCCAAAGACAAATAAAAATGGGTTCAAATCCAACATAAGAAACGTTGAAGTAGCCTCCAAAACTAGCACAAAGTAAGGCCCTTATAAAGGATGTATGTGTTAAAAGGGTTGGAAGCCTCCTAAAACTTAGTAGGATCCTGCTAAGAATAGTAACAATGTACCCACTGCCCCAGTTAAAGGGCACCTAAATAAAATGGGATATAAAGGGTTTTCCAATAAGGGCGGATCGATGTTGAAATGGAATAAAACTAGCTGTGTGTGAGGTATTAGCGGAATTTTTTTTTTGAGACACCCATGTATGCCATTATGTATGGAATATGATATCGTTCAAATGTCTGCTGCGGCTTCTCACGGTGGCACGGATGCGACAGGTCCAATTTTCAATGACTTTGCCGTATAGATCCGGCCTAATTTGAGCGATGGCCTGAGTTATGTTCACTTTGATGGCATCAGTCGATTGCGGCATTGTCATACACCAGCGACTTCAGAAAACCCTACAAGAAAAAGTCTATAGGGGTTAAATCGCACGATTTAGGTGGCCAATTCACGTTACCCCCGCGAGAGATAAAAATACCCTCAAATCGTTTATGCAGGGTCCATCCTGGTGTTCTCTGTGTGGCACGTAGCGCTGTCCTGTTGAAGCCATATGTCGTCCACGTCCATATCGTTCAATTTGGGCCAAAAGAAATTGGCTATCATTGATCTGTACCGGTCGCCCTTGACAGTGATGGCCTCACCAACGTCGTTTTCGGAAAAGTACGGACCAATGACGCCGCCGGTCCAAAATCCGCACCAAATAGTAACTTTTTTGGATGCACTGCCACTGCGTGAATCTCGTGTGGGTTGGCGTCGTCCCATATACCGCAATTTTGCTTGTTAACATAGTCATTCATCCAAAAATGCGCCTCGTCACTAAAGATAATTTTTCGACCAAAATTCATCCTCTTCCAAACGCCTGGAAGCTCCAGTCAGCGAATAACCGACGTTGTCTATGGTCATTAATCCTAAGCTTCTGGGTCAGTTGGATCTTTGTACGGGTGCAGGCCTAAGTCCTGACGCAAAATTCGCCAAGTTGAAGTTCGCGAAAGACCCAGTTCTTGTACACGGCGAGGAACTGGCTTGCCTCGGGTTCTCCGGCACATCTTTACACGGACAACGGCTATATTCTCGGACGATCTGGCGTTCCTTTGACGTACTGGTGTTGGCAGATTGTTTACCGAACCGGTCGTCTCGAATTTGGCCACAAAACGTCGGAGAGTTGACTTTGAAGGGCCAATGGGTCTGCTTAAAATGGGCGCAACGCGCGCAACATTTTCACTAACGAATGCTCATTTTGATAATAAAGTTTTATCATAAGCGGACGTGCTGCTCAATCGTGTAACTTGCCATGGTGATTTTTCAGCAGGGACTGAATAATAAACAACGTATTTGACAGACGCTGCCGAAACAACATGGCTGCCGCAGCCTGACAACATTGGACTGTCCCTATTGAGACCCTTTACAAAGGAGATCTCAACTTCAGACTATGTGGTAATGAGATCGGAGACGGTTCTCCATATTCTGTCAGACCATGAGGCACTAGGTCGCAGAAGACAAGAAATCTTTGGGGACGTGCAAAAGTGCCCCTGGAGACATATAATGGGTATCTCTCCTATGTACCTGTATCGTCTTCTGAAAGCCACTAGGGTACAGGAGTTTGCGGAGTGATGTGGAAGTTGAGTACGGCATGCCAATAGGCTGACTTGCCCCCGATATTATTGACGGCTCTCCAAAAAGAAAAAACTCTGCAGATCTGCGAATGTTTTTAAAAGACGGCTTATCAGAAAAATTAAAAAAGATTACCAAATACCACATGTCAAATTGTATTTCTCACATTTTTTTATTGTTATAATTTTAAGAAAACGAATGTTGATAACAGTGTAATTCTTTCTTCCTTCCCCTAAATTTTCCAGGTAATCAAAATTAAGAAATCAGAATTTTATACAGCTCTGGGTAGACTTGCTGTTTTATTTATCTTGCATTATTGATATTAGCATAATACTGCTCGAAGGAATAACCTTTCATGCATCTGATAATAGTACCTACAAAAAAAAAACGCAGATAATCTGTCTTACCTTCTACTGTCCGAGGAAATACACCGACCTGTACTTGTTAAAGTAGCCGTACAAGGTTAATTATACATCCGAATTTAACAGATTATTTATATATTTGTACCTGTTCGAAAATTTCCGTTGAAATAATAGCGTCTATTAAGATAACTCTGACACTAATATGTAGGTGTCGTTAGTAAAAATGCTCGTCTTAAAATTACAATCAAAAGAAAATATACCAGTAAACTCACAGGCTTTACACTAATTTACCATCTTTTTTGTTTGTGGAAACCAGCTTTTAGAAATTAGACAAGTTTGTAATCCTACCAGAAGCAAAAAAGAATCAATACTGTAGTATAAAATTTATCAGAATTTAACAACCTTCAAAAATGGGTGTATGAAAACTGTTGCTGCTTACATTGTATTTCTGCATAGTACCCATTTTTCATTTCCTTATAAACAATGCATCAAAGGATCATATTGTTTGTAAAATCTATGTATGTAAGAAATCAGTTTTTCTAAGTGTTCTCTCCATATTTTACTCTTTACATCTTTCATATATCCACAACCCGGCTTTCTTTTTCGCGATAGAAATTTTTGCATGTATTTTGCATATAAAGATCACACATAAAAACATCCAACACAACTGAGATAAGATAATATACATATGTATAAGCATATGAATTATTTTTATAAACAAATGATTTTTAGCACTAAAAGTATTTTTGTTAATGTTTTGATTCTTACTTTTATTTATTATTCACTACTTTCTCTTCCTAGCCCCAACTTTTTAAGTTTGATTTTACACTTGAAATAAACAACAATTGCTAACCCAAATAAAAAGTACATAACTCACATGATCTACAAGTAGATCCTTTCCACATCAGCAAGTTCATCCGAATATTTTACTAGCTTGTTTATTTTTGAATGTATTATGGTTATGATATTCTTTTAATGGTGGCCAACAATCAGGGAATGTTTTAATATAATTATATAATTAATTCACAATAGAATATTTCGAGAAAGCTTTAAAAAAAGGGCAAGAATGGAGTAAAGGGAGCAACGACATAATAGTAGTTAGGAGCTAACTAGAAGCTATTTTCTGTGTGATATGGTTTTCCTAAAAAGAGTGTGTTTTTCTTAGTTATTTACATAATAAAATCAAAAAGTGTCGTCTCTACAGGTCGGAATCATTGAAAGGCATTAATGATCTCTAAAATATCAAGTTGTTCATATCACAGCGTCACATATCACAATACTTCAGGGACTTCTAAACATTTGCCAACTTGACAACATTTGCGACGTCGGCGTCGATTCTTTAATTTATTTTTGTCTCATTCTGACTTGACAATGAATTTCAGCGGTCAGCTAATTATTTATTAAATATTATGACAACTTTGTGGTCAATAAATACGTCGGAATCAAAGCAATTGAAGAATTGCCGAGGAGTTTTCACATTTTTTATTACATAAACTATTACCTCAGTAAGTTAAAGTATCTTCAGATTATATAAATGTATATGATATACAAATGGATACCCATTTGTAGATTTTTGGGGTGGTGTAATCCATGTATCAAACTTTTAAATGTGTCGAGGTTTTTACAAGTTTGATATGTATATTATATATCAGGTAAAAAAATAGAAAGTAGTGTGAGTCCTTCTGCAGCTGTTCACTTTAATTGAACAAATTCGGATACCAAATGTTACATTTCGCATTAAATTTAACACAATTTGCTATCTTAAATTATATAATAATTTTAACACCATGGATAGTAAGTAAATACATATTTTAAGGTAAAATGAGAGTAAAATTACGAAAAGACTAGGTAATTTTGTTGAACTATTATTCTGTTTGTAATACGTTTAATATATTCATATACAGTGTGGAACAGTTAAATGGAATAAATTAAGTAAAGCCCCATTACTATGCACTTCTTAAAAATTCTGAACATAATTTTTAATTTTAAATTGAATTCCGACGTGAAATGTCATCCTGGATTCAACCCACTTCAGGTGACAGCTAGAACCCTTAAATTTCAAATTAGAAGTAGGGGCTTGTGATATTTCATTTGAAAGGTATATACATTCTCTATTCAAACTGCTATGGTTTTAAATTTTATGGCAGAAATTAACAAAAAAAAAAGTTTCTACAGCGTAGGAAATTCGTTACATTAAAATAAAAAACAAATCATTATTAATGCAGCAGATGTTCAAATGCATGCCTCCAGCATCTTGGCAGCATCCTAGACGTAATAGAAATGTATGTTAACGTTAGTTAACATCTGCGGGTGAATCGACCTAATTGCAAGCGTTATTCTTCTTCTTAAGTCAGCTAAATCGTCGGGTTTGCTTTGTAGACCATACTTTTACATATCGCTTAGGGAAGAAGTCTAACGGCGTGAGATCAGGTAATCGAACCACGTTTCCCTATCCTACAGAACCACGTTTCCCTATCCAGCCATTTCCAAAGATTGTGTGGAGATATTGCCGGACATTGACTTCGTAATGTGCTGGTGCACCATCCTGTTGGAACTATATTGCATTACCTGGAAGTTGTGGGTTTCCTTAGCTGGATACAAGTTTGCCATCGTCGGTACAACATTCCTGCCCAAACATTAACTTTCTCAGGGTTTTGCGTGTGTAGTTCACTCATCCAGTGAGGATTTTCTCGCGACCAGTAACGACAGTGTTAGCGATTAACATGGCTGTGAAGTGTAAATGGTAGATTCATCCGAAAATAAAACATTTTCTATTTGTAAGTATTGTCATCTATCATTTGCATCATTTGTTCACAAAACAGAATTCGTCTATCGCGTCAGTCTTCCGCGAGCTCATTAGTTGGTTCCAGTTTATATGAGTGCACCTGATTTTCTGTATTTATTAATTGTACGTATTTATTAGTAAGTTTTTATCTTATAGTAGGAAATGTCGGTAAATAGACATTTATTTTTTGTTATTATTTACATTTCAGAACCTAAAATTGACAAATAATGTTACTTATAACAGTTTTATTTTAATGTAACGAATTTCCTAAGCTGGAGAAACTTTTTTTTTCTTAATTTCTGCAAGAAAATTAGAAAGCACAGCAGTTTTGAATAGAGACGAAAATACCTTCAAATGAAGTATCACAAGCCCCTACTTCCAATTTGAAAATTTAGGGGGTTGTAGCTGTCACATGAAGGGGGTTGAATTTAGGGGATGACATTTTTACGTCGCAAGATGTCAATTAGAATTAAAAATTGACGTGTCTCAGGATTTTCTAAAAAATGCAGAATAATGGAGCTGCTGAATTTATTCCCTTTATTCCATTTGCGGTTCCATACTGTACATCGTTATTGCTGTGAAAAACAGTTTAAACTGGGTATAAGTTAGTTACCGAGACTATTCAAGGAATACGAGGGTAGTCCCGACCTAAGAAAGAAAACACAAACAATTTGGGAAAAATATCTTTATTTCTTTATTACCTATAAATATCTTTATTGCCTGCAGACGGATCTGTTTTCGCCTTCTTCCGATTCTGCCTTTTTAGGTCATTGTTTTGACTGTTCCTTCATCTCAGGTGTAAAGTGATGGACCCATGTTTCATCCATGGTTATAAATCGACGCAAGAACTCGGCTTCATTGTTGCGGCAATTTGCAAACACTCGATTAAAACATCCTCACTACAGTAGTTATAATATAGAGAAGTTTAAATCAAATATGGATATTCGGTATCATTACTGCCTTATATCCTGGCCATTCATTTCCTGTAATACATGCTCGTAGGATGGAAAATGCGTTTCCCAAGGGATCCGAAAATATAAGTAGGAAACTAGGATTGTCGACCGAACACTTAACATACGGAACTAAGACTCGTTTTCCTGCAGGGAAGGTTATACCCCATCAAGTTTATTCACATGCAAGAGACAATTTAGTTGAAACGGAAAGCGAAAAGCTTATCATGTTCAATATATTGGTGGATTTACTAAAAGAAGTGTATATACAGGGTGTTCTAGAGGATGTTACTCAAATGAGTCACGCATTTTTTAAAACTGCCAATAAATGGTCTAAGAACGCGAAGCTGACCCTCAAAGTAACCCCCCTAAAACTATATTTGATACGAAAAAAATTCGAAAAAAGCGAGAATCTGATGAATATATTGATATGTGTTATTAAAAGAAAAACGTTTGTCCGGTGATTTTACGTAGTACACCAATTTGCAAATAGAAATAATAAAAAAGAATTTCGAGGGCCAATCGTCCCCTTGTTCGTATTAATCGTATTAAATGATTTTCAGTGCTCTACCCTGAAATAATAATGAATGAAATCTCTGTGAAAATCAAAGAGGTTCAGTTCCTTACTTGTCAGTAGCAGCTAGTGCAATTTTATATGTTTAAGTCGTTACAAAATCAAAATCAAAATAAAAAAAATAAAAAAACCGAGATGAAATCAAATTGTAAAACATGTGTATGTTTTTTTTTTCAATAAAAGTGAATACAATAACTTCTTGTTCGCATGATTTTTTTAACATTTGGTATTCTATTAAAGTGAAAAAAATAATGGATATTATTCTTGCCGAATTATTTCCCAGACGGTTGTGACTTTAAGAACATTTTGAAAAATTAGTTTTGTAGTTTTCGAGATCTATGAGATCTATATGTGTGTATATGTTTGTGTTTTTTAATTGTTATTTAAGTTTTTTTTTATTTAAGTTTTGTTTGAATCTTTTTACTTCAATTGTCTTCTACATCCAATGCTCACCTCCTAAAATTTGTTGAGGGTTCCATGCTTCAAGATGAAGACCACCAGCCGTAACTGATATCAAATCCAGACATGAAGTTAAGAAACACTCTGTATAATAATAAAAATCAGTTCAGTCAATCCTGGAGTGGGTACTGGTCTTGGTTTTAGTTCAGTCAATAATCATTCGAGAATATGAAAATATGTGTGATGTGTTTAAGTGAAGCGTTTTATTGATATTTATTACGTATTACTGAATCGGTATGAGTTAATGTGACTAACTTTAAATTGATGGGGTAAGTTTTATTTTCCCTAAAACAACAAATTGTATTATGGCTAATAAAAAAGAATCCCGCGCAACCACTGACTATATCAATTACTGTGATATAGTCAGTGGTATACCTTCTCAGGTCTGTACCGGTTTGTGTTTACTAATTTCATTATGCGTTAGTTGGGCTGTACATCGTATTTATATCTGTCCTTTTTAATTATAATTAAAAACGACAGATAAGTATCTACCTTATTAATATCTGATCAGTCAGCCACTTTGATTGATATAGTTTTTATTAATGCTGAGCTTATTAGAGTGTGGGGGTAAATGAACTCTGTCACATAAGTTAACCAGTAATGTACACAAACTCATCATTTTTTATAAAAACCTCTAATTACATTACTAATGGGTGAAAGTAAAACATTCCCAAATACGTGTCGCAAATAAATTCGAGTGTATTCGAATTAATCTCATTTAGTTTCTTTTTTCAGCATTGCTCTCTATGAAGGGTGAGTGTGGCTTTTCAAATAGGTACACAATAGCGTAGAAAGTCATGATAATTATCACTTTGCATATTATTAGTATACTCGCATATACACAATAGATGTTGAATCATCAAAAATAGAGAGAATTATAAAACAAATGTATTTTTAACACCTATGTTACATGAGGTTTAAAAATTCGAATCCCATCTTATTCCATTAAAAAATAATATATTTTGGTGGCGTGTTAAATTTTCTGAAACTATAGCTATAAATCAGGAGTAAGAGTATACATATTATACAACAATATAATATACATTTGTAGGTACATACAGATACTCAAGTATTTGGCCACCCTAGATATTGCTAATAAATTAACATACACGAAATAGTTATTACTGACTGGCAAACAAGAAATTAACACAATGATATATAAACATCATGCTTTATTATACCACATTAAAAAAAGTAATCAAAACAGACACAATTTAAAAACTGCCGACAACACAATAATGTCCAATTTATATGACACAAAAGTATTCGGCCATCAAAAGAAAATAAAATAGGAAAGGTACAAACAATTTAAAACGGCACATCTAATATCTTGTCGGGTATCCTTTAGCATTCAGAATAGCTGGCCTCTTTGGCATTGAATGCACCAGTTTACGGGTCACTTCCGGGGTCACATTACTCCATTCTGTTGAGAGATGATTTTTTAACTCTTCTTTATTGGTAATTCGTTTATTTTGCAGAGATCGTTTTAGATGTCCATGACCATAAGTGCTCGATAGGGTTAGTACTGGGCGACTGCGGCGGTGTTTTCAATTATCGGTACATGGTATAGTAGCCATTCCCACGTTTTACGGGCACAGTGCTTGGGGTCATTATCTTGTTGAAAGATGTAATGATCGTCCAATCCCAATTTTTCGGCGCTGACCTGTAAATGATGCTTCAATATATTAATATAACAATATTGGTTCAATATTCCTTCAATAAAATGAAGGTTACCCACTCCGCAGCCGCCATACAGTCCCACACCATGAGCTATCCACCGCCGTGTTTTACGGTAGGTTTTAAGTTTTCCTTATTTAACGATGTACCAGGTTTTCTCCATACAATTTGTCGTCTGGACGAATCAAATATCTGAACTGTACATTCGTCGCTAAAGATAACCTGATCCCAGAAAGCTTCAGGCTCATTCACATACTGGTCAGCAAACGTGAGTCTTTTTTGTCTGTTGACCTTATTAATCCAGGGTTTCCTTCGGGCAACTCGGCCGTGGTAGCGCTTTTTTCTTAAGGTTCGACGCACTGTCTCAGTACTAATATTATTTCCAGTACTCTCCTGAATCTCAGCACATATTGATTCTGTATTGTTCTCTAGCATTGGTACTTGGATTTTCTTTTATGTATTAGAGAATTTGCCGTTCATCTCTTTGAGTTAATATTTTGGGTCGCCGTGATCGTGCTGTATTTACTACCGTTTTATCGATTTCATATTTTTTTATTATACTCTGTACAGTACTTCGTGGTATGCCTGTGTCTCTGCTAATTTTACGCTGTGCAATATCTTTTTTTGCTAAGGAGATAAGCTGCTGTCTCTCTGGTACGGTGATTTCGCGTACTTTTGGCATTTAATTTGCGTGACAAGAGTGCACTGTCTAATAGAGGCACGCAGTCTATACTAGTTGTTAATATGTAACCTTTTACACACTAATAATATGGCTAAGAACCCTACTATCTCTACTTGCATTACCTACTACAGCTTTGCATAATTAACTGGCCGAAAACTTTTGTGTGTCCGTTTTCATATGTCAAACGCGTTGGTCGGGTAATCCCAGCGAATGTTTTATTCTGCGTCTACGTTGTAATTATCCTTTAATCAAGGAGTAATGGAGGAACGTATTTACACACATTATGCAGTCTCATTTAATTGTGAATTTGTGTTTTGACATTCGTTCTTAGATTGTTGGTATCAAAAAGAAATGTGCGCAAAACACGTTTACAGTTAATTTTTGTAAAAGAATGTAATAGGTAATTACTTACTGAAACAACAAATCAATATTTAGCGAATGAGGTGTTGAAAGTGAACTCCATTTCCCGCTAGCCAATGCCCAAACCGGTCCCGAAACTCTTCAATTCCATTTACTAGGAAGTCTTCAGGAATGATCCGGATTTCATTTGAAATTTTGTGGAAATTTCTTTAGTAACCCTATCAAATTTTTAGTGTACTGTAAAGAGAAAATGCTGCTCCTTCCTAAATATGGCAAGTAAACTGATGAAAAACTTCTATTCAGGGCATTTTTTTATACATATACACGGTTATTAAAAAGTTACAGGCGTTATACGCGACTTTTTTGCCACGCTCTGTGTTTGTAAATTGGAGCACTTCTGATTTAATCACTTTGTTAAACATTTGTGCTTGGAAAATATGACGTTTTCTTGCTTTTCTCTTGTAATATTAATATGAAGGTGGACCTATTGAAACCGTCAGTTCATAATACTTGTAAAAGGTGGAGTAAAAATGATTATCTACAACTCAACTAACTCTCTAAATAACTGTTTTACCCACTGTTCCTCTATTTTGGGACACTGTCCACTGTTAACTGTTCCTGTTAAGTGGTTTCTGTCACCTAACAGTTCTTAAACTTACACTTACAGATTTTCTATTGTCACCCAATACATTAGCTACATATGTATCTATCCTAAATTTCTTCGTCATCTTCATTTAAGGATGGACTGCTTTCATGACTTTTTTGTTGACAAATTATGTCACTTGATAAAGAACATTCGTATTGCAACAAAAATTAACAAATACAAAGACTTACAAATACAAACAGGTGACAACGGTGACGAAAATAGCAAAATACAAGAGAAAAAATACAATTTCATAGAATTTTGATATGCCAAAAATGTTGATTGCTTGAAATATACCAGACATTTATATACCAGAAATTTTATTACTGCATTACATTAAGTCGATTTCGATAATTTCATAAAATAATGATTATTATTAATATAATTAATATAACTAATAATATGAATGTCATTAGGGATTAATTTTTAGTAAATTGATATGGTATGGGAGAGCGTCAACCCAAATTATATTTAATTTGAGAAATAAACAGATAAATAAGTAATGTAGGTATATAATATTTATGAATGATTGCCTTTGAAGTAAAATTAAGAGTGTTAACTTACCTACGTAAACTGAAAAATAATTTTACTTATTAAAATGTCTAACTATGGCGCCCATTTAAAATAATGAAGCTAATGATTAAAACTTTTTTTCATATTTACAATCCGTTTTAAATATTTCATTTTTTTAAATATCTACAGTTAGTACAATTTGAAATATTAGAATGACATCATTATAATCAAACAGTCAAAAAATACGTAAAATTTAAATTCAATTTAACTTAATTTAAATCTCGATTTAAATTATCAGAGAAAACAAACTCTGTCTAGTGTTACTTATTTACATGGTTTTTCATTAGATCTAAAGTACCTGCTTACCGGTTCGATTTTTCTTGCCAGTTTTATTGCAAAAAACATTACAAAGGTAAAATTAACGCATAAAATTAAATTGTTGTTTATTTACTCAAACACATTACTGTTTCATTTCTCTTGGCACATAATTGCAACAGCGCTTTGTATGGTTTAAATAATAACATTTATCGTTGATACTAAAACAGAGAAATAACTAACTATATTACCACAATGATCACGGTATGGTTGTGATTACCGTCAATTAGATGCAACTAGACTGTAAAATATCATATTAAAATTCTTATTTAAGTATCCGTGTAGGTTTTACTCACAGATTTGCATTAATTTTTAAATTAGCGTAGTTAAGGTTGGTTACAAAATAAGTAACTTACGTTTTTTAATAATATAATTTTGTTTTTAGAGCAAACTTTCACAATAGCCACCATTTATTGTACAATTGTGCAGAATGCGTAGGTTCATAACCTGGTCCATGTTAATGCTTCAAAAGCGTGTTTTGCCATATATATATATATACATTTGTAATATGTATGTATGTATTTTATTTATTCTACTCTCAGCAAATCATTAATACCGATTTAATAGAGTGACATTTTGAGTTAATCTAAAAACTCATAAAACCATATTGTCACATGAATATTTTATTTTTGATTGCATATCTCTACTCCCCAATAATACAATAAATTATAATATTGGATCACAAAAACTAAATTATTTATACAGTGTGTTTGTTAAATTTGGGATAAATTCAATATCTTGTTGGGAAGGTTTTTTAAAGTGGTTTTTGTTTTTTCAATAAAGAAATTTTCAATAAAAAAATACACATTTTTCAATAAATGCAATTTTTGAGATTATCTTTTATTTTCACAAATGCCGTCAATTTGACGTATTTTTTTTTTTAATTACAACCCTCATACATTTTTTATATATTTTTAAGTACAATAAGTACATACACTTTGACCATTATAGAATTTGCACCCAAAAATTTTGATTTGCAGAACTTTGATTTGATATAAGAGGGTTTTCCAATAGGGACGGGCCGTGTTGACAAGTCTGTGGCGGCCATGTTGTTTTGGCAGCGTCTGTCAAATATGTTGTTTATTATTCAGTCACTGCTGCCAAATCATCATGGCAAATTACACGATTGAGCAGCACGTCCAAATGATAAAACTTTATTGTCAAAATGAGTGTTCGTTAGTGAACACGTTGCGCGTTGCGCCCATTTTTCGGCAGACGCGATGGCCCTTCAAAGTCGACTCTCCAACGTTTGACGGCCAAATTCGAGACGACCGGTTCGGTAAACAATCTCCCAACACCAAGTACGTCAAAGGAACGCCAGATCGGCCTAGAACATCGCCCCTGTCCATGTATTTTTCAAATGCAACCCTATGGCTTGTGACCCTCATTGTAAAGCTGGTGGAAAGTATGAATCCAACGCACTGATCAAATTTTAATTTTTAGTATGTTTGTAGGGTTGCATACAATAAAAACAATTTAAAAATTAAATTTATTTTCAACGTAACAATTGTTCAAAATGTGCACCATTCACTTGTTGGCAGCATCCCAGTCTGTGGTGGTTTCTGTCCCTTAGATTATGCAACATTTGCGGGTTATTTTTCCGATTTCCTCTCTTATCCTTTCCTGCAGATTCCAGTTAAAGTTCTCACTGTGTATATATAAATAACTAGAACTTTTATATCTGCAGTTTTTTGTATTTATATAAATAAAGGCTCTAATTGACGGTCAAAATATAAATGGATCACCTTTGTAGATATGCTCGTATCATTTCAACAAAACCATTAAAGTAACCGCTTGCAAATTACGATTTAAAATAACGCTCACCTATTAATTATTTAAACCGACAAATTGCTGTATTGCATAAATAACGTGAATTTACACGGGTAAAAAACAAAATAATCTTGCACGCTTTTAACCGTGATTAAAGGGCATTGAATAACGTCGAACACTTTCTTTACATACTCAGCGATGTGTGAAACACAAAAACACCCGTTAAATGTTTACAAACCAAAATCGACATAAAGTTACTTGACGTGATTTACTAACGGATACCGTTTCGTTGATAAAAAGATTAATTTACTCTTGGCTTCTGTTAACTTGAAATTGTGCAAATGCAACTTGTTATTGATTAGGTAAACGCTAAAAAAGTAGACATATGTATGCAACATTGTTAATTGAAACGTATGAAAGGGTGACATTGGCAATACGTGTAAAAATATGGTTATTTCAAAACGTTTAAAACTAATGCCCCACATTAAAACAAAGTTGACTGAAATAGTGTCAGTGTCAAAAAGTGGTGACGTATTACCCAGACAATGTAATACTAAAGTATTTTTTAAATAAAGTCAAGTATATTTTAATCATATTCTGTCAACACAACATGGTACATATATACATATATATTCTGAATAAACCTATATATATAACTGAATGAATATTCTTAGAATATTCCCGTTCTCTGAAAGCGTTCACAGTAGGCCGTGCAGCTAGACCCACACTCTAACCAGAACTCAATGGCTTTACCAGGGTTAAAATACAAAAGTTTTGCACGAGAAATGTTACTATTATACAAAAAGACAAAAAAACATTAAACATAAAAAATACTACTACATAAAAAATTGACTTGACAGGTTAAATCTATTTTCAGTAATTCATGAGTAGATTTTCTCCAGGGTCATTTATTTTTTACCAGGACTCAGACTTGGCCAGCTCCCCTTAAATTAACAATTTGTGAAAAACAAACTTATATTTCACATTTTCGCTTATATCTCCATTCCTTGGCATATTTTACATAGAATATGCATTTAAGAAGTTATGCCTACTGAATTTCCAAAAATTTTAAGCCCAACCCGCAGTCTCCAAGTGCTACTGTTAACTTGCAAATGACTGCTAAAGTTGAAAAGGCTTTTGTCACTATTTTTACTTCGAAGGTAGGGCGACTATGATCATGAAATTTCTTGGAGGGACTGCTATTTGTAGTATGAAGTTATTATCAGTTTTATAACGTTTTCTACGCGACTACCTTTTTTGACGCGACGTATATAATTTTCTAGCGTTGTCACTTCTGAAATTTTCGAATTGTACCACACTATCTTGACGAGCATTTTTTTTAATTTGAAGCGTACTTTCAAGATATTATAGTCACAATTCCGAGAATTTCGGAAGCGGCAATGCTAAAACAATATATACGTCGCGTCAAAAAGGTAGTCGCATAGAAAACGTTATAAAACTGGCCCAAATTAATATTTTTCAAAATCTCAAAAGTCTCGCAAACTTAAAGAGAGTTATGAGTTTTCTAGCCCAACCCGGTCAATATCGTACAATAAACAAAGAAATGGCGTCATTGTTAATTAAGACTTGTAAACAAATTCGATCGTTAATTACTCGAAAAATTATTAACGCACGAGCTGATATTTTGGTTGCACCCCCACACTACAGATAGTAGTCGCTCCAAGAAATTGATCATGAAAATTTCATGATCATAATCACCCTCCTACCTAGAAGTAAAAATTTTAGTGAAAAAAGTACTTTTTCAACTTCGGCAATCATTTGCAAGTTAACAATAGTACTTGGAGACTTCGGGTTGAGCTTTAAAATTTTGGAAATTCAATAGGCTACAACTTAAATGCATATGCTATATAAAATATGCTAAGGAACGGAGATATAAGCGAAAATGTGAAAGACGTTTTTTTTTCACAAATTGTTAATTTTAGAAATTAGCGGACGGTTTCCAGCTCTCTACGGACCCCGCGCATTGTTGCAAAAAAATACATAGGGAACAATCAAAACTAGCCATATATGTTTCAAGAACACATAAAAATCTCTGCTTACTGGACTATATAAGGACCCAATAATTTTGAAACGTATACATACATACCCCCCCCCCCCCCCCCCCCCCCCCCCCCCCCCCCCCCCCCCCCCCCCCCCCCCCCCCCCCCCCCCCCCCCCAACAAGTATATTCAAACGGTGCTTACTCTCAGAACAGCTGCTTAGTTTTGTGGTATAATACGGCAATTGGATAGCATCTTACACAATTCGTCTAAATAAAGAGAAGGTACCCACCAACTTGTAATACGAAAAATTGTTTTTAATGGTTAATTCGCCCATATTGCATGTCCTATAATTAACTAGTTAAAAAGTTTTCACAATGCCTGCGTAATAATTTCAAGTTTTGAAATAACGTCTGTTCAAGGCCGGCATTTAATCTCTTCAATTGTAATAAGGCTTAACTATGTTACACGAATTTAATTTAAAAAATTTGTTTTAAAAGCGTTTTGTTTGATACTACGCGTAATTACTTGTAGGTATGTCTATACATATGTAACCTAGCTACTGGTATACGGGAAGAGACATAAAGCTGCTAACAATTAAACTGCTCTACCTTGAATTGCGCTTACGTTTATGTGAAACATACAACAGCTTAATTTCCTCATGTGAAGTAGGTACCAATCAATTTACCTGTTACTAATTTTATCTTAAATATACCTATCAAAAGGAATACATAACGATTTAATAAAGTAGGACAAATATTGAACCAAACACATTTTTGCCAGATAGAGTAACTCTAAATTAATAAAATAGGACTAGTATAAAAACTATAACAAAATATACACTATGTCTCAAAAGGAATTGCAAATAAGATCTCCTTATTCCCTACTGCATATACGCACCAATGTCGCTATGTTAAACAACCAGCTCTTCCCATATTATATTTACTCATGTTCAAATAGCATCGATCATGGTCCGTCTGAAAACCGGCACCCATGTTGCAGCTGAAACGAATTAACCTGTATACAGTTTGTGTACAGCCAACATCTGAAATGCATGCGCATTCATGAGTATGTGGTTGTTTCTTATCTGTCATCTCACTTTTTTCTCACGTTTGTCCTTGTTATTAACTGGCTGATGTACACATACGATTTACCTATCAAAACTTTTTACAACTTATTTACTGTTAGGTTGTTGCAAATTAAAATGATTTCTTTTAGTGTAAACGATTTCAGCTAGTTTTGATTTTGATAGAAATAACTGTGTGTTTATATACATACATAATGTCAAATATTTCTACCTTATTTACCTCATAAAAACGATCTCTTTGATTTTTAAAATGTTTAGTTAAAGAATTATTTTTCATTTGTTGGGAATGAATTATTACAGCATGTCTACTACCTGGTAGAATAGGATTAATTTATTTACAAATCAATACAAATAATAACACTGAGTTACATTTCGCAAATAATAGAAAATATAAATTTCCATGATTAAATAAAATCACCAAAATCACCCCTGGAAAATTCATGTGGAGCTGGATACTTTCCTTCACACATTCATACAAACTGCATTCTAAGTCTCCAAGCAAACCAGATGCACCAAACCGAAACAGTTCTGGAGTTAACCACTCATTACCCAATAACTCCTTAATCAATATTAACCAAGACAGAGCCGTCTTTAGCAGTTCTGACTCCCCAGCAGGCTTTAGACCAACCTAAAAGTTAATATATATGCATGTCTAATATAAACATACCGTAAGGGTTAACTTTCTACAGGTAGACAAAACAAATTTAGTAAAACTTGCTTTTTAAAAATTTGTTTTAAATCACTAATGAAACTAAGCATTAGTGTCAATGTATGTTAGTATTCATTAGATCAAAAATTACAACGGGCAAAAAGGCCACAAAACAATATAATTTCGTTGGCATGGGCATGTGATACATTGAAACTGACAATTGAAAAAAATAAAATCGAAATTTTGGCTTTTTGACATTATCTCGAAAACGGCTTGTGAGATATTTTGGTCCGAGCTAGGGCTAGAACAAAAGTCTCGGATACCGACCGTCTTCCGGCGGCCGCGTATCGGTATCCCGTATTCCAGGTGCCCGTGGCCACACGGTGGTGATTACACGACTGATATAACGATTAAAAAAAATGTGCAGGGGTTTCCAGATTTGAAGTGTTAAAGCTACAACTGTTACTGTGAAATATGCAAGTGTTACTTACATGTTTACAGAAAAGGACAATGTGAAAGCACGAAAGTCACTAAAACACCGAGAAATTAAAGAAATGGAATCCCAAGAAGTGAATTCTCATATGAGGACGACGAGGTTAGAGGGACAACAGATGGGAAAGTAAGAAAACAATATTACTTAGTAAGTCACTATTTTCACTGAGTACGCATGCTCACTGACCCTGGTATGTACCATTTGGTTCTAGCCCTAGTCCGAGGATAGCTTTGATTTTAACAGAAACTCGATTCCTATAGTTCTTATTAGACAGCTGCATTATTGGACAGCTCTTGTCCTAATGCAGAAAGTAAACTGCCAAAATGTTTGGTTTAGAGCCCACTGTTACTTATAATTGGTGTGATGTTTACTCAGGTAACCCATCTTTTGGGTATTCTCTAATGTTTCTTGGACATTACAATTCCAAAAGGAATAGTAGCATTCACAGCCTCTTTACCAGTAGATGTTTTAATGAAATCGGAACCCGCTCATCATTGCTACCAAAGATGCTTTATATACCTAAAATAATACAAACTCACACTGCAACAAGCAACTGACCCGCTTGTATTTTTCATTTATGATTTAATTAAGGGCACCACTCTGGCGGTCGAAAAAAGCCCACTTTATAATTATTGTGGAGAATTAGAAGAGGAATAGGATTTTTTTTGAAGGGTTAATTAAACATGTATTGAACTATAAAAAATCTATTGCTATTTTCATAAAATAGCGACGATACAGCGTATCATTAAAAACACCTTTATCAAAAGCCCTCCACGGGCGGACAAATTTCTCGAAAAGTTTTAGACCTGAACAAAAACAAAAAATTTTCTTAATTTACATATTATTGGCTAAAGAAGTACGTAGGGATTTTTTTTAAAATTGATTTTGTAGAAACTTGACGAAAAAAAAAATCGATTTTTGCCCTAAAAATTCAGCAGTATATTATTTATTAAAAAAATACATTCTATCAAAAAACGGCTACTGTATTTCTCATGGAAAATATAATTGATAAGCATACTGTTTTCTAAATCGATCGATGCAACGGTCTTTGAGCAATGTGTCCGCCCAGTTCGGAATAAGTCATTTTGACATAATGATGTTTAAAGTTTAAAATAATTTACACATATTTACACATACCAAAACCCGAAAGACTTCATTACTCTGTTGGTAATAGCGCCACTTATTATTTTGAAAGGTTAAGCAGTATAAGCAACAAATCCGACGAACACAGTCGCATCGCGCTCGACGCTAGCTCAGAGGTGCTACGGCAAAATCGAGAATCAACCTTTCTTTTTTTTTTTTTTTTTTCGTTATAAGACCTATTGCATATGATTTTTATGATCCTAAAGTACATTTGCCAAAAAAAAAACGATTTTTCAAAATCCTGGTGTTACACCCTAAATTTTCATATTAGTAGGTGACATTTTAAGGAGTGTAACGGCCTTTTAAATTAAATTGAAAGACTGTCATTTTAAACACTATAAAGACAAGCTACAAAAGCAGTCAGTTTAAAGGTGCGAATATAACTATCTATGTTCTATCTATGTGCTAATATAAGAATCTATGATGAGAAAACTCTCAAGAAATTATCGCTTCATGAAATAAAATCTCAGTAAAAATGAATTAGTGTGTGAACAAGGTTGAGATACATGATATGTTAGAGAAAACCTCACATGAAATAATTTCATGAGAATTAATTTCTTGAACAAGTGTCAACATGTAAACATGACATATTGCACGTCTGGCATGAGACATTGAAAAAGTCCAAAACGGTGAAAAAGAGGTTTCAAAAGAAAAAAAGTGCATGTCTATTGGACAAAAACCATGATAAAGAAATTAATTGAATCAAGTACTTTAGTCTCATTGTAATTTGTGTGATTATACGGGGCTTGAAAATTATAAAAATAGGAATGTTAGAAAATCATCAATGGATGAAATTTCCACCAAGTTGAGAATTTATACCTAAGAAATTAAGATAAAATCCATAATCTTCGTTGCCACTCTTAAAGCATTAATTAATTCATTATCATTTCTGTATAAATTGACTTTAAGATCCACAATTATTATTAAATGTATTAATATGTTTGGTTGTTTAAACTTTTGAAACTTCTGAAAAACTTGAAATATTTTATATGTTGTGGAAACAGCTCTCTCAGAGGCACCGCACCCTGTTTCCATGAGAGTAAAATTTCAGATGTCTACAAACTCAAGTGTTTCAGAGAAATATCTCTAAAAAGTTCAATAGAACACGCGTTTGAGATCAATTTCTCACGAGAAAAAAATCTCACAAATTTTGGTTCCCAGATGGGGTCTCTACCTTTAGGATTTAGTTAGCTAACATTAAATGAAATTTATATGTAATTTGGTCTAATAGGTATCTCATTATCATTTAGCCAATATAAGCAGGAAAATATAAAACTTTCGGGCATTGCCCAACCTTCCGATCTTGATAAGATATATGTATATCATTCTAAAAGGGTTTTCAAAATGCTGTCGAATGGTACTAGTCGCAAAGTGCGGAAACGCAAGTTTCAAAAGTTAGAGCCATTCAAGTTGGAAAATGCCATAGGCTCCCATTATAAAAAACATTTTTTAGCTGTGTTTCTATACAAAACCAGCAGTCTATGGGCCATTGAAAATACATTGCTAGTGCTTTTTAATGCACACAAGTTTTTTTTCGAGAACAAAGCTTTTTTTTTGATAGGTTTTATAATAAAAAATTTTAATCTATAAGCTATGAAACCACTCAACCTAATCCTAACCTAAATAATTAAAAATAAATAAAAATTAAAGAGAAATTAATCGGAATGTAACACTTAAAACGTAACATAACGTAACACTTATCACGTAATTCACGATCAAAACAAAGAAATTGGGGGTTTTTGATCAATTGCATAAACATTTTTTATCAAAAAGAGCTTAGCTTATTTTGCACTGACCAATGTATTTTGGGGGTGAGAACTTCTTTCTGACATCTAGTGGGCCATTAACTTGAAAGTCTCTCCAGGAAAATTCTAAGATACACAAAATTGTGTAACAAGAGTATCATTGTAAAAAATTAAATAATTACATTATCTAGCCGTTCCTAGTTCTCCCGTGGCTAATATAGCCTTCATGTGAGTATTGGGACCGCATGCCTCTTTCATTACTTAATCTCCTGGATACAGAGTCTCCTATTTCCCAGTTAAACCAAACTGCGGTCTATAACAATACTAAATTTCTTTTTGCTCCTTTATCAACTGCAAATCTAATTTCATCCAGTTTCTGGTTTTCAGAGGTGTCTCGACCACTTGGAAAACCTGGTTGTAAACTAGAATTGTACAATGGTTTTTATTAAAGATTATATTTTTATGATAAAATTAAAATCTAAATTTCTTTAAAAAAAATATGAGAATGTAATCTTGTGCTGATGTATTCTAAAGATGGCAGATGTATAAAGCAAAAAATTTAAAATACCTGAGGCTACATTAACTTTACTACCATAACCCATTTCTTTCTAAAGTCTGTACAGCATCGGTAACTTCGGAGGGGTATACAAACCGCAGCTGTATGAATTGGACATTTTTCACCATATTCAAATCCCCAAGCTCATTTAGCAAATCCTCAGCAACAGGTCTTGGTTGCCTAGAATTTTAGAAAGCTGAATTTACCCCTCAGAATCTCTAAGTAATCACAAAAATTTTTGAGAGATAAATTCTGATCCGCTTAAAAAAATATAAGCTTTTAAGAATTTTGGTCTTTTTACTTACTGGATTCTGACGAAGCAAAAGTAATACTAAATTAGTAGTATTAGCAAGATTTAATTAAATATTGTATGCCATAATCTGTATTTATATTTTATATAACTATATATTATTTTTTTCACCTTTAAAAACATAATCTGGAAACAACACAATGGGCATTGCTCCTTGCTAGAGTTGTTAAATCAATACATGTTATTGCCTTCTTTAATATCCAAGCTGCCTTATATTCATATCTTCGACTCCCTCTAGTAACCAATTTTTTAGCTAACTCATTTACTGGGCGGATAAGTTGATGTTAACACTCATTTATCCATCCCAAGTCTGGAAAAAAATTAAAATTAAAAAATGAAGAAAAGAGGCGCTCCAGTTACCTATTGTATAGGCGGTTCACCTAATTCGCAGCCTTGGATTTCTTTCTCCTGATTTTAAAAGCTTTTTATTTGTACAACCTATAGAGTTAGGTGATATATCCGATACTACTTATTGAAAATATTTACAAAAACCGAAACTAGAGATAAGATTATTGTCGATACAAATGACGGGAGGGTTTTAAGCAGAAATTTTTAGTAATAAGAATAAGAATATAATAAGCATAAAAGTTAAACCTTCGTTTTATAATGACTCCAGTTCATGCAGCAAATCCTTATTTTTAAAATTATTACTAAAAATTTATGTTTACTGCATGAACTGGGTCATTATAAAACGAAGGTTTAACTTTTATGCTTATTACTATTCTTATTCTTATTACTAAAAATTCTGCATGAACCCACCAGTACATACATAAGGAATTAAACCAAGGAGACTAGTAATGTAATGAATCCATATTATTTCTAAAATGTCGTTATTGTCTTTCTAATAAACCATTATCAATCAAGTAAACAAAATGCATATTCCTAATTAATTTTTTATTGCTTTGCGGAATTTTAGGCTCATTCTTGATAGTTGCTTTCCATTCACCATTGCGTTGTACACTCTGCATATTTCATTTCAACTGTATAGTGAACTGAACCTGAGTTGGCTCTACTCAGGGATTCTAATTTTTTGAAGTCGATGGTATCGAGTCGATAACTTCAGATCGAAGCGTATGTATTCGAAATCGCAAAGAAATCGATTCTAATTTGTTTTCGAGACTGTTTACATTTGCTTCGGAGACGTTCTCAGAACGATGAAACTGAAAACCCATAGCGTTTGAATTTGAATTCACTTAAATCTTTTACGAAATTCTTTTTTGAAATTCTGGATATCATAGGTTTTTCTTAAGCCTGTTACCATATCTTGATAGGAAAGCTCAAAAACTATATAAGGAAGGTAACATAAAGGAAGCCGTTTAGGAAAGGAAGGATCTAGCTGGGGAATAACGCTTTTAAGAACCAACGAAGATTACTGAAGAACAATTCTATTCCTTTTAATTTGCTCGAAAAGTGTTTTATTGAATTGTTCCGGCTAAACAAAGCCAGTTTTTATGAAATAGAATACCGTTCTATTGCATAAAAACTTGGCTAATTACTATTAGCACTATATTTACAAAGAAGTCGGTACCAGAATGCTGTGCTTCTATGATTGAAATTATTTCTGAACTTTGAAAGATTGAAATTATTTTTATTTTGCGAAATAGAATATTTATAGTTCTATTTCATAAAAAACTGGCTAATTACTATTAGCACTATATATTTACAAAGAAGTCGGTACTAGAATGCTGTGCCTCCATGATTGAAATTATTTCAGCACTGCGATTCAGCGATGAAGTATTAGCCAGACCAATATGTATGTGCACAGGTGTAAATACATATTAATATTTGTCAAACAATACATTATGCATATAAATTTTTATTTCTAAATGCATACATGAAAAAAACAAAAAAGTATTTTTGTCTATGGATGAAATAATCAATTAACAATGAACACGTAACACCACTAAAAATTAAATTTACTAATTGGAAGATCATTAATATAAATAAACAAAATTTCATGGCTAAGTTTAATTTCTCAGGCATTTTGTAATGCGTTGACTGCATATATGTGGTCAATTAAAGGCCTGATCAAGAACATACATTTCTTAAATCGAAAGGGTTACCATAGTTTAAATGTAAAAATCGTAAAAATCGACAATTCATCACTTGTTTTCTAGGTTATGTTTTCCAGGTAACAGGTAAATGACTGTGTCCTCTGTCCCTTTCTACTGCATCATTTTGATAAGAGATGCAACTATGTTCAAGGAAATTATTGTCAATTCTGAGTGGTTATTTAATTGAAATTATACATTATAATACACTTTATTGCCTTACATAACCTTTCAAAAGCTAAAAAATCTTTATCAGGCTGCTTTGATCATACCATCGCCGACGTAAGTTCTTCTTGCCAATTTACTTTTAAACAGTAGCAACGAAATAAGTGCACTCTCAACTCTCAAATTCAATCGTCAATATCACCAACGTTCATATCCATCAACTAACGACTATAAGTTTGAAAACAAAACAGCTGCTATATTATGACCAAGAAGACTAGAACTAAGGAGACCGTAACTCCGACTTTTTAGCTGTATAACGCGACGGGCTTCAGTTGGCGTCCGCCTCCAGAGGCGCTGTAAACAGTAGTGTACCCTGGTTGCTACGGTATATAAACAGATATCTATACGCATACTGCGGTTCTGTACTAATCTGTGTGCGTTAGAGGTTAGAGTCCGTGTCAGTGTCCGTGGTGCGAATACATTTGACAGACGCTCGACATTTTTCATGTCAAAGGTCAACATCGTCCAAAAATTAAGCTTTTCAAAGTCATTGCGTAATGTTTTAATAAATTTCACGTTAGTACTGCACAATAGTCGGAACTCGTATAAAAGGGTAAGGCAAATTGTAGGTACTAAATGTGGAAATGCAATGTTATTGTGAAACCTTTACAGAGAAGTACGTGTCTTTAAAAGAGCAAGGGAAATTTCCGCTAGATACATGCGAAATTAAAAAAATCACTATTTACGCGTTATTTTTACCCACCCAGCACCTATTCGCTCCCTTTTCCCCGTTAACTTGGGGACTAATACTACTTTGCGCACGATTTTGGTGGTCAAACATAGTGCATATATCGCTTTCACAGGCATCTGACGAAAAAAAATTCGCTAAATTGCAAAAAGTGGTTTATCCTGAACAATGACCTCAAAATATTTCATGTTACGTTCTCAACGTTAACAATACAACAAAGGAAAATATTTCGTTTCATACATACATCAGTAATTTGAAATAACGTGGGGTTATTCGTACCCTGGCTTCTTGTGATATCACACAATGCAACACAACACCTTTCGAACCATATTTATTTTGAATGTATTTTTACTGCTTTTCAAACGGCATGTAAGCTTGACAGCTTAATGATAATGTCATATAAATCCATAGCATGGTTTTCTATGATAATTTGAAAAACATTCAAATCTGGTCCGCCGCTCACACGTGACATCGAGTACATCATTGAGCTCTACATGCCTCCTGAGGCGGACAGATTTGATCCCTAGATACCGAACGAGTTCGGTCTCCTTCGTTCTAGACTTCTTGATTATGACATTCTATTATACGGTTTCTGCTCCCAGAACAGTCATGATCGACAAAAAGCGCTTATATATCGTCCCCTTAGAGCAGAACTATTCTTAAGTCACAAAAAGCAAATTTTACAGGAGAAGGTTTTTTTAGTTTTTAAAAATTTCAATACTATTTTGCCTGCAAAAATAGCAAAATATATTACATTTTTTGTCAACTTTTTACCCTAGTCTATTAGTATTTGGCAAATATCACGTTATTCAAAGAATGTGGACATAGAACCTGGATGATTGCCACATATCCAAAGGTAGAATTTGATATTTATTTCTATATTTGGACATACAGACTTTTTCTGCTTCAGTTAATTAAGCAAAGCTTTTCCTTTTAATAATATTTTATTATTTTACATACTATATAATATAAACACTAAAATAAAAATACGTAGGTATAGGAAATCGATCCGAACACATGGGCTTATTTTTAACTGCACCCGGGCGTTTCGTTGGCGGGACATGGTATACTTCTGCAGCAAATAAGTGGCCCCTAAAGTATACATATAACGGAAAACCGAAAATCGACATTTTTGGACATAAAATAGCGTTCTGGCTTTAAGGGACGATATATCTTCTATTTATGTACACTCGACATACTGTACTGTTTTGTGTACACTCGACATCCATCCACATCCGAACCCAAATTTCTGCTCACGATATTTCCGAACTTTTTTCTCACGATATTTCCGAACTTGTACATCCACACAACTGAACTTGTCGCTGTCTAATCAGCCAGAAAACCCTTTGCGCATGCGCCAGTTTCGGTTATCCCGAGGTGAAGTTCAGAAATGTGGAATTTTGCGGAACGAAAAGTTCAGATATGTACACTTAACATCCACATATCCGAACTCCAAATTTCCGAACTCACGATATTTCCGAACTTTTTTCTCACGATATTTCCGAACTTGTACTTCCACATAACCGAACTTGTCGCTGATTGGTTGACGACAAAAAACCGCGAAATTTGAAATGAGAAAAAAAGGTAAACACCAATAATGCGATTGTTATCAAACATTTCGATTGTCACAGAATTCAGCAGAGAGAAAATCGCCCTCCCTCAGCATCACACCTGAGACAAGAGTTCTTCTTTGTACAAACCAGTGAAAAACATTTCTTTCAAATGGCTTATCATAAGTACCGGTGCACTTTATTGTGTCAATCCGTCCACTCAATTTTCGTCTTTTTTTCAGTTTTTTCAAAGTAAATTTCTTTTTTTCCAAGAATTTTCTGCCACTGACGATTTACAAATATTGTACATCTTACAGAGATCAAATTTTTAACACCATTTTTTGCGTGATTTATCAAATCCAGCTTTACTCCAAGGTTAGCCTCTTAGCAGGCTCTTTTCTCGCAAATAAACACTACAATAATGTTTGTTTTGTATCACGGTTTTCTTAAAATACATATTTTCTCATAATTTTTCATTTCAGTTTGAAATTATTATTGGTTACGTCAACCAAATGTTCAATAAAACAAACCTTTACTTTGAATTACAAAATAATTACATCACTCTCTCCTTTGCGCCTGACATTTTTTTTGTTTAGAAAACGTTCTTTTATTAACATGTACACATGTATGTATGGATTACATTTGCATAAAAACCTCGAAAAACAAAGAAAAGTACTAGAATGGGCCAGAAAACCCTTTGCGCATGCGCCAGCAGTTCGGTAATCCCGAGGTGACAAGAGTTCGGAAATGTGGAAGTCTGCGGAACGTAAAAGTTCGGAAATGTGGATGTTGAGTGTATGTGGATGTCGAGTCTATGTGCTTCCATTTCGTAGATCTGTGTTTCTAAAATTTGCTTAACCTCGAATTTCTAAAATTTAAAAATTAGTTGTTATTTTCTGCGTCCCTTTTTAAAAACTAGTATCTTATATAATTATAACCGTCATGGTTCTTACAACAGCTATTAATTTCATTAGAGCCCGAGGACCTGACGAATTTTGGCGAAAAAAGAAAATTTTCAAATTGGCTGCTGTAAGATTCTTTTGCCTCTAGATTGCGTTACATTAATATACTAAATATTTTGTAGGCATTTCAAGGAAGAAAAAGAAACTGTTACAGTATTGCCGTTCGATATGTACATAGAGCATTAGTATATGCAACAAAAGGGAGAAAATTAAAGAAAATTGATATGGGTAATGTATGTTACCCCCATTTTTGGTGTTACTTAGTTTATTCATCAATATTTTCATTTTAGTTGTGGGAAACCAGAGTACAGGCAGCATGTTAACAACATGATTTGCATTATAAGGTATTTAGAGAAGGTTTATCAAGATCTAATATAAATTGCAATAGAAAGTCTATGGCTGATTTAGCCTGTTGGGAACCTTATACCTTTAAAGCATTGACAGATATAAAAGTAACAGAGCTTTAGAAGATGGATTGATTAGTGTAACCAAGACAGGCCCAATGGACTGAGCAATAGTAAGAGGCTTTTTTACCAAGAAATCTAAATAATGCGATTGTTAGATGTACATGTAGACATTAATTTTATAAAAGTAAATAGTTATCCAAAATTAATTGATGTAATGCTCTGTGGTTTGAAATTCGTAAATGGTTGAATAACGTAAGAAACCCAGAACCCGGAGATACTTCGTGGAAACCCTGAGTCTCGGGGTCATTTTCATGGAGGTGGCAACTCTACTCAAAGCACCTCTCCAGGCCACACCACACCGACCCCCACCCACCCCATCTAGTTCTGCCCCTGTAGAAGGGTGCGTGGGATGTCGTTTTGTCTTTTAATTGATGTCATGGCATTACTTCAAGGCTCTGGAAGTTTTCGAAACACACTGCGGGCAACCGATTGAGAGCCAAAAGTGAAATTCCAACTCTAACCCACCCTCTGAAAATTTGCCGCCCTAAGGGGTTGTCAGCAGGTCTTGATGCGTGGAGTGGCTTAAAAAAGTCTTCCTGAGGTTGCATGAACTCTTTTTGGCACACTATAAGTCATCCGTCTCCTTCAATTCCTCTTTTGCGTCCAATCACCCTGTTTTTTTGATCATCTCCAAAAATTTTGAGTGGATGGAAATTCCTGAAAAATGACTCATTGGGTAGGCGGAACCTTCCTTGCATTTGTGTGAATCGACAATCGCCAAATTCGCGAGAGATGCTTGGTACCGTGGATTAAGTCCTCACTCCTTCATTGTGACTTGAGCTCATGAACCCTCGATTGGGCTTGCACCTACGAGGTAGATCACCCAAATATCACCTTTTTCCAATAATTTTACGAGCGAGAGCATGTCTAACTCGAACAGAACCCAAATGGCACTAACTAAAATGTGTTACGCTAATTTTGACCAGCAGTTTAGTTCAATAAGTATATCACTAAATGAATTATGCTCAAATTAATATTAAACCATAAGCAACTTTGTGTTGCTAAGGCAATTCCAATCTTTTGCAGTATTTCGAGAATGTCAGTGTTTTTTAGTATTCCTGGAATAAGAACGAAGAGACAGTGATTTAGTTACGAAGAGATATACAGTTTTATACTGTGGTATATCTATCTAATTACAAAACACTCGTGAACCTTTATAAGACTTTATTTTACATCTTCGTCATTTACAATGTACATCAGGACTTTGTACCCAGAACCCGAAATAAACTATTTTTATCACCATATTATTGACTTAAAGGTTAAACGGTCGTTTCTTAAATTCCCAAAATCAGTTTCACACAAGATATTAAAACAATTCTTTCCATTATTGATTATAATCATATATATTTATAAGTCAGAAATTGATACTATAAGTAATTATTATATGTACATATTTTTAATTGTATTCTTGACCAAATGAATTCATATTACAAAATGTGATATCCCGAGCGCTATCTGTTAGCGTCTAGTTTTAATAATTCGGTGGTTGCCAAGAAGTCTATACCTAAAAGGAATCTGTATTAAATTTTCTTTTCTTATAAATTACAGTTAACTGTCGTATGAAAAATAGGACTATTGAAAAATAGATGGCAGCAGGAGCCTTGGCGAAGTCAATATTCTTAAATAAAAACATCTTGGGTTTTGAAACTATACAATGCATAGTCTAAATTGTTTAAATTGAGGTAAACAACTTTGAATGGTAATTGCAAAATATATTTTCTTAAATTCTTTAAGAATTTAGTTGAATAATATTTATTTACTTGAAAATGATAATTACACACAAAACATAAGGTCGGTTTACAGTTTGCAATTTTTTTTGCCGACAAGAAAAATTGCATCAATTTTTATTGAGCCCACGCGTATTTATATCTGTTTGGACAATTTCTTAACAAATGCACATAACACGCGTGCGCGCAATAAAAATTGCGAACTGTAAAGCGGCCTTTACAACAATCTTGATATAAAATCTTTTCATTCTTGATTATTTTATGATACAAATACTATTTTACTCATATACCCACCTACTCGTCCAAAAAACCTACAAAATTGATTGTTTAACTTCTCAGTTTTGTAAAATCTTGTTTTGTAAAACTTTTAAATGATTGAGTTTTCAATTTATTAGTCCCGTTTATAATCCGTTTGTAAAATATATCTACTGAAATCTGACACTCTAGTAATTTGACACAAATTTGTAGTATAGGTATAAGTAACATTATTTGCAGACGTGTTATTTAAAAATTGTGTTGGAAACATCGATCTTATCATCAAACAGTAGCCAAGTTTTTAGATTTTAAAATTTCAACTTTATCATAAATCAGACGATATCTACATTCATATATTTTAGTGATTAAAAAAATGGTTTCAGAGAACTACAAACGCTGGAATCATGTTTTCCACGAAATGACTTTCCTTTGAAAACCGGAATTCCAAGTTGCGTGTGGTGGTGTTATTATTTGAAATATCGTTCAATAAAAAATTTAAGAAGTATTTGAAATGTACTGCAAACCAATGGAGCGTGTAAATTTTTATGTATATCATTATCTATTCTATATTAATACGTTTAACTGCAATTTATACAGTTTTAGAGAGTTCAACATATTTATCTTATTTCATTTAAGATAATTTAAAAATAGTGGGACTTAACGAGAATTCTCATTTATAAATTTTTGGAATTTAAATGGATATTGAGAAAACTTAAAATATTTTTTCTAGCTACATAGGCCTCTTATAATATATATACATATGTATATTCTACTGATTAAATACGTCGTTTTGGATACCCTTTGTGTACATTACGTGATTTTAGAAATTTGATTTCTGAAATTTAGTTTTGGGTGAAGTTTAATTAACATATTTTTTCGTAGCTATTAGCTAGAACGTATTTTAATGATAATATAACCCAGTGGATAGAAATATAATACATACATATTTAGGGTTTTATTGGGACGTTCGTCTATGGCTTCCCAACCACTGCCAATATGTTATCGATTTACTAATCAGTATCTAGTAAAATATTTTAATATAAGACGTACTTTGGTCACTGATCACCGTATAATATTTTTCTTTGCCCTTAATGTTCGTGAAAGCTGAATAATTAATGCAGAAAATGTTGGTAGTTAACTGGATCCTTCGTCAATTTTTATAATTAATAAGTAACCTTCATTTAAATAATAAAAACATGTTTTAGTGAAAATCAATGAAATGAGAAAAATCACGCGCTACAGACCGACAAATGTATTCTGCATTAGTTTGTCAACAACATGTCCTTCTACACAGTTTAGATAATAGTCAATTTTATTTAGGGAATTAGCTGGGGTAATAGTCAATTTTATTTAGGAATTATAAATTTGTTGTTTTTAGGGATCATAAAACTTGTCCCACTAGTTGAAATTTAGTCACATTAACTCACAGAGTTACCTAATACCTAATAAATACACTACCCTGCAAGATTTTGCCCCTGGACAATGAATAGTTGTTTCGAAGTACTTTTTCCCGCTGAAAACAAATCCGGGCTACAAGAATTGCTCTATCACGTCAGGTTTTTGAGTTATTCTAACCTAAATGTGCAAAATACACTATTTTTTGACATATTTGAGGTTATGTAGCACCGCGAATTTCTTTTTTCTCAAAAAAACTATATATGGGATCTTAAAGTACAAACAATGGGATGTTCCTCTTTTAAATGCCGTTGAGTTTGCTAAAATATCTTTTTTTTTTCGTCGAGATATCGCATTTTGAAATTTTATGTTGTGATTTTCACTATACCTGAAAACTCATAACTGTTACTTTATTATTACTTTCCAGAATACAAAAGAATCTAAGTAAAGACGCCATTCATTCATTAAAAAAAGTTCATGAAAGTTCCATATATGTATGCTATTGTAACTTTAATCAACTCAGGTCAGGTATATTTTCGGCGTATGTTCTTCGAAAAATTTTGAAAATCTGACCTTAGATTTTGAACGAGCAGATCTTTTGACATAAGAAAATATTGCCTTATTATTAATTTTTAAATATATTTTACGTTTCTTAATAAAAAAAAAAACAATATTTTGATATACTACCTATCTCTGATTAAATTTGACCCGGATTGGTTATATATAATAAAAAAAAATGTATTTTATACAAATATTTATTATCGCCTTCAAAATAGGCTCCTTTTGAGCCAATACAGGCATGCCAACGGTGAATCCAATTTTCCATACACTTGTTATAGGCCTCGGGCGGAATGGCCTTTAGTTCCTTCAGGGAATTACTTTTTATGGCCTCACTCATCTCCTGGCGCGTTCCCCGGAGCAGATATTTAAGTTTCGAGAACAGGAAAAGACACAGGGAGCCGAATATGGCGAATACGGTGGCTGAGCGATGACTTTTTGTCGTGTTTGGCCAAAAATTCAGTCACAAGTTGGAATCTGACAGCGCATTATTGTGGTGAAAACCCACAAATCCGGCCGTTTACGACGAATTGCGTGGTTTTTTCGGTTTCGGCTCATTTTAGGCTTTCGCTAGATTGTTGGGCTGTTTCGACGTCATATTCATAAACCCACGTCTCGTCACCAGTAATGATGCGTTTGATGAATGTAGGGTCATCAGCTACGTTGGCAAGCATCTCTTTTGCGACATCTATTCGACGTTCTTTTTTGTTTCATTCAGGTCTTTTGGTACGAGTCTGGCGGCGACGCGCTTCATACCTAAAACATCAACCAAAATGTGGTATCTCTCTAATGTCAACATGACGAATTTCGAGCACAACTGCATTCACTTTTTCGATGTTATTGTCGTTAACAGAGGTGGATGGACGACTCGCATGAGGCAAGTTTTCTACGACCTCACGACCCTCACTGAATGTTTTATGCCACTCAAATATATAGGTATGCCGTTCTCGATATAGTAGACTTCCCAAAACACTTCTGCAACATTTTCAATGATTCCGTAGCCGTAATTGCATTGGAAATGCAAAATTTCAAGAAAACCCGTTGTTCACTTCTTTTTTCCATAGTAAAAATCGCCAGGCAAACTTTTCGCGTCGTAAACAAATGGCTGCCAAACATCTAATTGACATATCCCGCTCAAATTTCACACGAATGTCAACGAAACCGATTCGGTTTGCGCGCGCGGTTTAAATGGACCAGTCTTGGTCAATGTGTCCCTAATGGGTTTTCAGGTACACTCGAACCCCTCTTAAGTCGCCAAATCCGTGCATCATTACCTCGCTTAAGTCGCGAAATTTTGCCTCTTTAAGTCGCGATCATAACCTCAACTTTTTTGTGTTTTAACTGCAAAAAGAAATATTTAGAGATATATCACAGCACTTGTTATAACGAAAAATGAGCCAACTGAACGAAAAATCAATGTAAGTATACCCAGTCGTGCGTGACAAAGTTCAATTTTCCACTTGAATGAATATTTTAAAGATTCAATATTTTTAAAAGACACCTAACCTATTTTAAATCAATAAATGTATTACACAATAATTTTTTTCAATAAAAATTGTACATATTCATGCGAGAATCCAATTTCCGAACGTAGTTCTAAAACTTTTTACAGGCGGCCACTTAACCGGGACGGTTTCGCGACCTAATAGCGGGAAACGTGGTGAAATAACAGAGGATGTGAATTAAGCGAAGGTGAAATAAGAGGGGTTCGAGTGTATAGGAAAAATCACAAATATGAAAATTTCAAAAGGCGATATCTCGACGAAAAAAAGGTGTTTGTGCAAACTTGACATCATTTGAAAGAGGAAGATTTGTACTATAAGATCATAGAAAAATATATAGAGGGATAATAAGATAATAATGCTATAGGATCCCACACAAAGTTTTTTGAGAAATGAAAAATTCGCAGTGCTACATAACCTCAAATATGTCAAAAACAGCGTTTTTTGCTCTTTTTAGGTTAGAATATCTCAAAAACCTGATGTGGTAGAGCAATTCTGAGCCCAGTTTTGTTTTCAGCGGGAAAAATTAATTGATTAATTAAGTATTCGTTGTCCAGGGGCACAAAATTTTAAAAATTGTGCAGGCTATTGATTTTAATAATATACTTCACTGAAACAAATCTGAATTTAGAAACTTTTCCAATTATATTTCACCAAATGATAAAAATAAAATAAAGGACCAGTCAAGACAAAAGATAACGGACCACACTGTGTGCTTGTCCTTTTTACGCATTCGTAAAATCTAAAATAATAGAACGGCAAATGTCACACAGCGGGCTTCGTGATCGCAGTGCATCACTATAAGATTAATAAATCGATAAGTTTATCGACCAGAACGGTTCATCGCATCAGGCACGCTCTGCACACTTGATAACGACCGAAACCGCTCACGCCGGACGAATAACACCGACCTCGGCACTTGATGGATATACGGGGTGTTTCGCATTCCGTTGGCAGAGTACGTACGCATAGTTAAACCGGCAAATACATACAGGCCAACAGACACATCCTTAAAAATGCTGCAGTTTATGTCAAAACGGGGTGAATTTACCGATGTACTGCCCATGTTCCGTCTGAACGCAAGTCCACCGAGCAATGTTGCCAGATCAACTGTAACTCTGAATGATACGCCGTTAACTTCGGTGTATGTTGTTATTTTTTAACTATATAGTTAATTAGTGGGATGAGGTCAAATGTTTCCAAAAAAAACTAATTTTCAGTTAGTCGACGTTTCGCAAAATTTATTTGCATCCTCAGGACTCTAAAATATGACAAACACGCAATGTAGATAATAACAAACGTAATACCACACAGATTAAAATAGGGAATCAGGGATTACATGTTTCATATTTATACTTACAATTGAATAAGCTTTTTGCTGTCGTTTTTTAAAAAATAAATATGAATGAAACATTGATAAAACAGTAATAATAGAATACAACGTACTGTCACCCAGACGTGCATCGGCTATCTACCCGTACAGTTCTAATTAGCTTAAAAACTACACATACAAATATAAGAAATAAATAAAAATGTCTAACTTCTTTAAAAAAGACACTAAAAATTGTAAAAATTGCTAAAATACTTTTATACAGGGTAGCATTAATAAAACTTACATTGAAATCGTATGTATATAACATGTTTTTATTTTTAAATATCTATATATATATAATAATTTGTAAACAGGACCTTTAAAATCTTACACAATTTCCAAAAGCAAATTTTAAATGTAGAAATTAGTTATAACCATTGGAAAGTAACAACGCTAACAAAAGAACTAATGGATATTAAAAGTTTAGTGAAAGACTTAATCCCGACACACATTTACAATCAGTATGCGGATTATCAAGATCTTTTTTACAAAAAGCAATATCTTTCAAATAAAAAGAAACAGATAAAGAAATTAGAACGGTTAATTAAATCTCAAAAAAACGTGGAATCAGTATCTATTAACAACAAATGGTTTATAAATCTCAGTTCGTTGGAATTTCCAAATAACGTGCAGTATCTTCTAAGTTTAGGCGATAAGTTCAACCTTCCATATTCAACCAAAAAATTACCTTTGCTGGATCAGTTAATAATAGATGTTGAGTATGTCATAGATAAAATTGAAAATGATGAAAAAACAGAAGTTAGAAATAAAGCGGTCAATATAATTACAAATTTTGTTAATAAGAACAACAACATTTCACCCGATGATCTAAACGTCATAAAGTACGCTAAAGAAACACATTTTTTTTTAAAAAACAACCCTGATGTTTTTATATTAAAAGCAGATAAAGGAAATACTACCGTTGCTATGGACAAAAAAGATTATATTGACAAAGCTTTAACTCTTCTTAACGACACGTCTACTTATCAACAATTAACTTACGATCCTACAAATAGCATTCAAAATAAATTAAATAAATTATGTATGGAATTGACAAAAAATGGACAATTGACACCAGAACAAAATAAATTCCTAAAATCTACGAACGGAGTGTTTCCAAAAATTTATTTTCTACCTAAGATTCATAAAAGTAATGTTCCTTTAAGACCTATAGTAAGTTTTGTAGGCTCTCCCCTATATAATCTATCAAAGTTTTTGGCTGAACTGTTAACGTATGCGTTCGTTAAAGATTGTTCGAAATGTCGAGATTTTAAGCTTAAGCGAAAAAAGTCTGTCTGTTTGTTAACCTTTTCTGTGTACACGATAACGAGAACGCGTTAAGGTATCAACTTCAAATTTGGAACACTGATATACCTTGACGAGGTCTGGAGCTCATTTTGAGCCTAATGGGGGAGTTTTTTTATGATTTTTTTTTTACAAAAGATGAGAGCATATATTCAACCGTAATAAAATACATGATAATATTGACGGTGAAAAGTACATGAAAAAAAATGTTTGGAGTAAAAAAATACAAAATGGCTCTTTGATTTTGCGTCGTGCAACGCCCAGGTCCTTATAATTGCCTAAAATTAAAAAGTAAAATGTATTTCGTTAAAATAGGTTCTTACGCATCGAATAAATCTATTTAAAAAAATTAAAAACTAAAAATTTAAGACTATTTTGAAAAAAAGTATTTTTTATATTCAAATGACAAAAAACAATATTTATCATTACAATTTTAATGTAATCTTAGGTTCATTCGATGGCCAATAAGTTGACGAATATCTGTACAAAATTTCAGGTTTTGAGATAAACGCATTTAATGTTTTCGGTTTATTATTTGTTTGTTATTTATTTCGGTTTATTTTTTTGAAAACTGCCGTTAGACAGAATCTATTCCTTTACACCGACGGAAGTGCTATCTATTATTGGAAATGCAAACCAGAAAACTTGTTTGGCTCAAAAATCAACTCGTTTTGTCTCGTTTACCCTTTGTCTCGGTTTCTTTGGCGCGCATCACTTTGATGACCTTGTAGAGACCTTAGGGTTTTGTTTTGGGCCTAAAATTTCAGGAACAATTCAGGAACATCTTCAGATAATAATTAATTTTTCTAAGCAATAAAAAAATGCAAAAAAAAAAATCATTTTATACGAGGCTCCCCCCTTAACAGTTGAGAGGTTTGGCGTTAAATGGGGAAAATACACTTTTTCGTTCACTACTGGTAATTCGCAAACGATATAGGTAACATATGCCCTACAAATTTGAGACAAAAATATAACATAACAGATACTATTTTATTTTCAGCTTAATAGGGTCAAGAGTTGATGTAAGTGATGAAGTGATGAAAACTAAGTCAAATAAATATGTTTAACATTATTTTTAATAATTACAGAGGACGGGGCTCTAAAGACAATCCTACTTTTGATTGACCCTCCCCACTCTCCGTGGGTATGGGCGTACCTAATACAAAATATAAGGATATTATTATAAAATCTGCCATAGAGGTCATGAAGTTCATAGAGAACATCAAAGTCTCTTTAATCATAAAGTCGGAGAGGTCTATCAGGTCATAAAGGTCATATATTTCATAAACAATACACAGATCATAAAGTTCATAAAAGTTATATCCTTACTTTTAAAAACAAAAACGAGTGTTTTTAAAGAGAGTCTGATTAAATACTGAAAAATTTGACGTGGAAGTAGTAATTCCTTAGGCAGTGTTTTTTTACTAGGATAAATGTCTAACTGTAAGTGCAAATTGAGCAATGTGTCAAAGATACTATTTGATCGGTTGATATGATAAGTTAACTATTCAATACAAACATATTAATGCATACATTTTGTCTTATCATTCATATCATTTAAGACTGTTTTACACATACCAATTTATTGCACAATAAATTGTAGAATTTATTTTTCAACAAATTTATTGGCCAATTTTCAACGCTGCCAACTTTTTTCTACGACTAAAACCTAAGAGTTATCATAGGGTTGTCCCTAAGAGAAAATGCTTTTCTCATTAGTAGGTTGGTACAATGAAATTAGTGGGAAAAAGTTACTAAATATCCCTAAAATTGGCCAAGAAATTAGAGCAAGTTCTAAATTCTACAATTTATTGTACAATTTATTGGGGACAATAAATTGGGCACAATTTCTGTTTTACATTATTCCAATAAATTGAAGTTCAACTTGTACAATTTATTGTGAGAAAAATTGGTATGTGAAAAACAGTCATTATGGATGCAAATATTTTCACAATTTATTGTATATTTATTCTTCAAGTTGCGACTCAACAGTTTTTATATATATTTTTTATATATTAGTATAAGGCTATTGATTTTTTAGTTAAGAAGTAAATATAAATATTTTTTAAGCTCTATTATGTTGCTATTCGCTGTAAATAGCCTGCAACACAAACAAACATTTAGCTGTGCATTTCATAACAAACGCAACAGCAGCAATAATATCGAGCCATCCAAAAAAAAACGTCATCAAAGTTGGCCGAATAAAAAAAGACGTATTTCTATTCTAGAATAGACGTATCTTATTGTTAAATTTATAACCTTATTTAATTGTCAAAGCTGTCACCTAATGTGACAGCCATTATTTATTTTACAATTGTGACAGTCATTTGTCAAAAGTCCGACATAACCCAAAAACATGACCGCTATTTCTATCTCTGTCGTTCATAGCCAGATTTGATGATTTTTTTTTGATATCTTTATATCTTTTTATTTGATAGTTTGGTGAAGGTGCCATGTTTAAATATATTTTTTAAGTTACAGAGAAGTGATCAATCCACTATAAACGTACTTTACAAAAAAAAAAAAAAAAAAAAACAACAAAATAGAATCTTAGTGGCACCTCAATTTCAAAATAACGACGGTTTTTAGACAACTAAATAGGTAAGTCCTGAAATTGAATCATCAAGCAATTACATTGACATCTTTTTTTTCTAATTACATACTTGCAGTTTCTGTTATCAATTACAAGATATATCGTTTACAAAAAAATATTACAACATCACGGGTATAATCATTTTTAATAAAAAAATATTAAATATATGGTGAAAATCTCTTCAAGAGTAGGTAACATTAAACTAGTGCGGGCGCAAATTGATTTAGACCTACCCAGACATAAAACCTAATTTATATTTTAAACAGCAATTTCAATCGATAAGTTCGTTACCACCAGACACCACATAGTGATCAACTAATACGTTTGCGATATTCTTGCAGACAATAAACTCATACAGTTTTTAAATTCAGAGCGAAACTTGACATACAGTTCTATATTTTTATCTTAAAAACAACTTAATTAACACTTATCTTTAACAAAAAGTTTTCAGTTAAGGAAACGCTGATTTGCGTTAAATGTATATATAATATATTTAATGTATGTATATAATGAAAAACCCATATTTAATAGTCGTCTTTTCGCATAAAAAAATGTCGAAATAATTTGAAATCGTGTCATGTTTGTAATTTCGCAATTGAGAACGTGACGTTAAACATGAAAGCATTTCATTAAATTTCAAAATCGTCTGGGTTATAAAACGTCGTTCAGCACAGAAATAGGATTTTTCTGACACAGAAAGTCCAACTATTATATTATTATTAATTATATTATAATAGTCGATAGTTTTGAATACCATAATATTGATAACTAAGGACAGTTGTTTTCAATAACAGCTAAAGTGTCAAATTTTTTGAAGTTTACATAAATTTCTTCAATTATCTTGTTTCTGGAATTATTATTTTGACGTAACATTTTCAGGTGTCCAGCCAAAATTACACTTAAAACTTTAAATAAAATGAGTTGTATATTTCTCTTATTTTAACATTTTGTTAGGCTCATAAAACAATAACCAATAATTATATTAACGTAGCATGTACAGGGTGTCCCAAAGTTGATGTCTCGGGACTATATCTAGAGAATGAAAAAAGTTATCACAAAACCGTTTGCGTGGTTTGATTTGGGGTGCAGTAAGGTGCATTTTACGCTAGAAAATTGTTGTTTTTTTCTAAATCTAGAAATGGCGAAACTGACTTCATCATAATTTTTTCCCAGGAATTTTTTTTTTGTGCTATCTGGAAAGTGCTATTTTTTCTGAACATTTTTTATTAAAAAAGTTTTTTCGTATCTTTTATATTTAAAAATATACAGGTAAAACAGTTTGAAAATACCCTCAATTGCATACGAGTTAGTCATGATGTAATTGAGTGGCCTATCGAAAACAATGAACAAAAGCTATTTATATATACGTTTTATCAAAGATTTGTAACATTATATTTTAATAAAAAAATATTTTACGACAGTAACAAAAATCTAAATCGGTTTTGTTTTCATTGTTTTACAAAATGAAACGTGAATAACTATACTAACTAATTTTAAAAACACAAATACTGTTGAACCCAATTAAATGCTTAGTAGATTAAAAAAAGTTCTCAATATGCATTCCTGTTATTTCTAAGCTTTTTTTAGTCCTTTTCTAACTTCCGTCGTTGACGCCTTTATCTCTTGATAAATTTTCGCAAGCACTACGAATTTTATATTTTAAGTGTTCTAAATTTCTAGTAGGTGTTTTATACACTTCATTTTTTACGGTTCCCCAGAGAAAAAAATCCAGCGGTGTTAGGTCTGGTGATGTGAGGCCATTCTATAGGCCCATTTATTCCAATCGATTTATTCGGATATACATCATTTAAATATTGTTGCACGTCGAGCTTTATGCGGTGGAGCACCATCGTGTTGAAACCGCATATTTAATCTTAATTGTAACGGCACATTTTCAAGAAGTTGGGGTATAAATAACTATTAATATCGAAAATAAGTAAATAACTATTAGTATCCAAAATGTGATCATAAAAGTAGGGGCCAATTAAATGTTGTCCAATTGGAATTGTGGAATAATTTCCACACCACAAATTTATTCCGTAATGTCCTGATTTTGTATAGGATTAATATAGTATGGATTTTCAGTAGCCCAATAATGTTCGTTTCTGCGATTTGGTTTGCCAAAACTTTCGTCGCTCCAAAGAATATGTTGAAACAATCTGTTATCTATGTCTAAATTAACAATCATTTCAGTTATCTAATTAAGTCTTCTTTCAATATGTCTTTGTGATAAATATTCTAGATTATGTAATTTAAAATCATGCTATCCATTGGACTTTAAAATTCTTTGAATAGAGTTTCGCTTTATATCAAGTTCAAATACTGCCTGTCGTATTGAATTTCTAGGATTATTTTCAAAATACTCTAAAACCCTAGCTATATTGATATCATTGCACACTGATTTTGCTATCTGTTTTTGCTACCTGTTTCTCTGATTTTTTTGAGATTCACCATAGATTAAAATAATGTCTACTTTTTCATTGTTTGTAAACATTTCGGCGCTATTTAAATTAATTCACACCCGTAAACTATTTGACACAAACAATATATTCACTAAACAAACTTATGTCAACAGCCCTACTTCATTGTTTTTCCATAGGCCACTCGATTACATCATGGCTAGCTCGTATGCAATTGAGGGTATTTTCAAACTATTTTGCCCTGTATATTTTTGAATATAAAAGATACAAAAAAAACCTTTTAATAAAAAATGTTGAGAAAAAATAGCACTTTCCAGATAGCACAAAAAAAGTATTTGTTCCTTGGAAAAAATTTCTGATGAAGTCAGTTTCGCCATTTTCTAGGTTTAGAAAACAATTTTCTAGCGTAAAATTCACCTTACTGCACCCCAAATCAAACCACGTAAACGGTTTTGTGATAACTTTTTTCATTCTCTAGATTTAGTCCCGAGACATCAACTTTAGGACACCCTGTACCTATTCTCATATGTATACAATTTTATTTTGTTTTTCTTAATAGGCATAAAATTTTCTAACGTCGAGATTTTAAGTATATGCGAAACAAACTTTTTCTGCCTCTCTCGGTCTGTTATCAGAGATATCAACTTCAAATTTGGAACACTTATGTACCATGACGAGGTCTAGAGCTGATTAGATTTTGAGCTTAATCGGTTGAGGGTTTATAGGGGATAATACACTTTTTCCTTGACTATTGGCAATTGATGCAACACATGCCCTTCAAATTTGAGACACATACAGGTATAACATACAGGAAACTGAGTCTACAAATGTAAAAATTTTTAGCTTAATAGAGTGAAGGGTTAAGGGGGCTGAATGAAGTAAGTATTTAAAATAAAGTCTGCTCTACGGATTTGCAGGAACATGTTGCAAAATGAACGATCATTAATTTATGAAATAAAAATTCACAGATCTTGCATCTTACGCAAGTATTGTAGGCGTATTGAAAATACCAGACACAACTAGTAGAAATTTCTAAAGTAAATTTAATAAAAATAAAACACAGTTTTGTTGTTACGATTTTTGGCGGTTTGACCTTGAAGGTCTTGTCGTTTTAAACGGGTTATCTTGCGTGTGATATTCAGTCAGGTTTGCGAATTCTTTGCCGTGCATATCCTAACAAAAATGTTTTCAATTAGTAAATTGATCGTCATCATGTGCCTTTACAATGGCCTTGCTGCCGTGGACTACCTGCAGTGTACCGAGAATGCAGTTAAACTTTGTTTTTTGCATTTAACTGCATCTGTAGGATCGATAGGATTCTGATTACAATTTGTCCATTTTTTCAATACCCTATGTTTTGTTCCCTACAAAATATGATCGAATGTGGTAATACTCATTCTAAAATATGAATGAAACTTTTTCAGATGTTCTCGTAACTGACTATACAAGTGATTAAATTCTCCATGACTGTGTCGACTTCTATTGATTTTATGAATGTGACAGGATTTAGTAGCCTTCTTTTTTGTCCATTAAATACCAAATTTTTAACGAAGAATTTTCAAATTATAATAAATCCATCATTGAATACGATGTAAAATCGACTACTGAACTCCTCAGTATGTGCACCCAAACTCGTTTATCGTCGCGTTGCACTTTATCGCATTGCTCTCCGCTCTCATCTCTGCTTTACTCACTGCTCCAGTATGCGCTTAGCCTTATACATGACTCGCAGCACCCGAGCGCGCTATTGGGCGCATTCAGGGACGCTCAGCCACTGACCGCTATGTGTTAGTAGTTAGCCTTTTCTGGCAGTCAGGGGCTTAAAACTCCCTGAATCGTTTGTATGAGTTTCGCAAAGATCTAGAAAACGTAATATGTTCTATGGCATAGATAACTTTCATGAATCATGGATTCATAATTCCCTGTCGTGTTCTGTGCTTAAAGACACTTAAAGGATAACGGTTCGTTTTCTTTCCATAACTTTTGTTTAAAAACAAGCAATATTTACTTTTGTTTAAAAGTAGGTTAAAATTCAGTTGCTCACAGCACAGATAAAACGACAGAGAAAAATCATGATAGAATTATTGTCCAGTCAGCATCTCAGCTATAATATTTTAGGCTTAGAAAATTGACAGCTGCTTCGCAAGGCAGGATTCGTCGTAGACAGGAGCAAAATGATGCTTTAGACATCATCGATGATAGCAACATCCTTTATGGACCTGGCATCGATGATTCAGTGTGAGGTAAGCCGATAAAACTCGCTTATGAACGAACGTTTTATTCCAAATTTTTAGTGTTCAAAACTTTACAGCGTTTTTCCCACAACTCGCGTTTTTAAAGTCGGTGTACCTCATAACTTCAACACTACTGCACCGATCCTTTTGAAATTTTGAACATTATTTCTGCACATAATGTACGAGGTAACGCTTTTTCTAAATTTGTTAATAATTTTTTATTTTACAGTAACCAATTAGCCGATTTTTTTTTTCGCAAAAATCGCGTTTTTCACTTCAAAGTGTTCCCAAAAAGTGAAAAATAGAAATTTCGAAAAACCCTCCCAGCGTTACCTGGGAAAACGATTATCTAATGAAAGAACTTTTTTTTTTAAGATGATTTTTTTATTTAAGATGATCCAGCACCGAGTTATGATGAACACCGCAATTGTACTTTTTTCCGAGACGCTTCCGAATAATTGCTGTCATTGCCGTTTTTTTAATATTTTTTCATGAAAATTTTACACGATATTCTTCGAATGTTATACTTTAATGTGCCATTGGTTTTAATAAATAGATTTTAACTTTGTCGTCAAAAAAAAAATCACAAAAATGTGTCTTTTGCCCGAATTAATCTTCCCCCCCCCCCTAAGAGAATATTAACCAGTTACGCAAACGACAAAGACTATCTGGTAGCTGTGAGATCGGCGTTTAAACAACATTGTCCACCAGAAGTGATATTTCACAAGTTTTGCTGTCTGATAGTCCTATAGATAGATCGGCAGATTATACAAATACAAATTTTGGTGAACTGTAGATACCAAAAAGTCCCGAGGCAAAGAAGAGGACTGTTCTTTGACTGACTGTGCAATAGACTCCTCACAGCATTGTCAATCCTCAACTTCGTTCAATGGGGCATTCGTAAGAGAAGCCGCCTCTACCAGCCAGTCTAGCTCTCAAGAAGTCAGATATTCAATTGCTTGTTGACCTGATACAATTTCAGTCACGTTTTCATGCAAAATCTGAAAACAAGTCAATGTTTAATTTAATTTGTTAGGAACTGAAGAAGTGGACCCGAACGATGCCTCTAGTTGTTGAAAAGCTGTCTGTAAAATATAAGTGTGCGTATCTCGCTAAAAGACAATAAATTATAATTTTAACAATTATTGTAAACAATAATCCAACTACTTTAACAAAACTTTAATGGACCTTGTCAAAATTCAACAAAGTATTAATAATAATAATGAGGCTTGGATTCTAAGAATCCATCCACTCAGCAACCTTTGAATTCAAAATGCGAGCCAGATGATTTCAAAATTGTTTACAAATATGTCTTAACATAAGAGGAATAGCTTCCTTTTCATTTTCTAAAACATTGCATTTTCGTTTCTTTAATGGCAATATTATGTCCTCCATAATTTCTCAAATGCAGGTTGCGTCAGCCTAAAACTATATTTGTTACGCACTTTTATAAATTTCATAGTCCATTATATTTATGCAGGATGTGCTACACCAAAACCTTTCATTTGATGTATCTAGAAAACTAAATTTTCCAGTTAAGAGATTACCTATTCTTAACGAATCACCCTGTATATATGTTAGTGTAAATTAATAAAATAACAAATCTGCTCACCTTATTACAACGATTAGTAAATACCAAATGTTTATTTTACATTCAACATCAGTTCATAAAATACGCAGGCAAATTTTCACTAAACGGAGTTTTTATTTACAACCATTCTCTGTAATTTAATACTCAATAAATCATATAACTCAAACATAAACATAGACTGCTTATATTATAACAACAGTTAGGTCATCTCCATAAGCACGTGACCATGTCGAGTCGTTCGCATTTTGCATGTCGGTCAGCGTTAATATTTCGAGAGAGAGCTCCCATTAATACGCGCCCAGAAGTATTTTCAATACTAAAAAAAGTTCCCAAATGTCGAAAATTGTAAATGTTTCAAAAACTACTGGATATAGGTATGTATGATATTGTGCTCCAAAAGTCTTCAGGATTTCCCGTAGAATCCAAATATGCAATAATAAGGAGTGTTCTATTTAAAACAAGCAAGTTGACATTTACTTCCGGTATGAGCGAAAATCCCAGATCGATTAAAATATTTTCAGGTTAAATATACATCTGAGATATCGATACACATACGCAATGGGACACCCGGTATAAAAACTTTTTCGTGTAATTTATAATAGGTATCCTGTACTTTACTATAATTATCATATAGATGGTAACCTATACTTACATGTTAGAACTGTTACTAAAATGGCTATTATCTTTTTCTTGAACCATATTAGAGTCGTATGTGACCCGTGAATACAAAATATACAGGGTGAGTCAGAAAGAATGGGCCAACACTAAACTAGAGATACTAGACACCAAAATATTATTATAGAGCAACATGACTTATGCCAGTGTCGTTGGTTTAAGAGATATAGCGTGTTCAAAGTTTAAATTTTATTCTGAAATTTCTCAATAATTGAGAAAGGTTTGATAGCATAAATCTGAAAATTGGTAGTTTTATGTTTTTTGGTGTGAGAATTACGAATTGTAAGCTCTTTTTGGGGCTCTAGTTTCACCGTTTTATTTAGGTAAATTAAAACATATTCTTCTTATCTGTTGGGTCATGCGTAACACAAGTCGAAAATTTAAAAGTACGCTCAATTCTACAGAGAAAAGGTACTCTTGTTTAGGTCGTCTAAATCTATCGGTTTTTAAGTTGTTTGAATTTAAAATGGTTAGTGTATTTTGTTGATTTTTTCAGGTGCTGCTATTGCTATATTTTTTCTAAGTGGACTTGTGTCAACATTTGTCAAATTTACGTATCTTTAAATTATTTGAGTATTTCGCGTGCGTGTTAATTATTATTTGTGCAAGAGGACTAGCTAGTAATCAGAAAATGCCACGACATAATAATTTTTCTAACAGTGAGAGACGTGATATGATTGATATTTTTGTTCAGGCAAATTTTAATGGACATGAGGCGGTCCGAAGATATTTACAATTATACCCAAATAGAAGGCAACCTAATCATAAACTCTTCAGAAATCTTTACAACCACTTAGGTGAAACTGGATCTTTTCGATCAAAAAGTAACCAGGGTCCTCCGAAGACTATTACAGTGTTTGAAGAAGATGAAATTTTAATTCCTATTCCGAAAAATCCAGGTCTGAGTACTCGTCGGTTAAGTGCGGCAACGGGGCTAGGCCAATCGTCCATTTGTAGAATTTTGAAAAAGAAATGCTCCATACATATCATTATACTCCGGTTCAGCAGTTATTGCCTCAAGAATTACCAGCTCGCCTACAATTCGCTCAGTTTCTACGAAATTTATATATAAATCGAAAACCCATATTTTCTATAAGATTTTATTTACCGATGAGGCGACATTTACTAGACGGGAAGTTTTTAATTGGTGGAACAATCATTTGTGGGATTCTGAGAATCCACATGCTGTAAAAGAAAACTTTCTTTAATATCATTTTTAACATCATAATTCGTTCTTTTATATTCTGTTTTACGCTTGGCACAATATATAAAAAATATGTTTTAATTTACCTAAATAATACTGTGAAACTAGTGCCCTCTAGGAGCAATATCAAAATAAGCTTAAAATTCGTAATTCTCGCACCAAAAAACATAAAACCACCAATTTTCAGATTTATGCTATCAAAACTTTCTCAATTTTTGAGAAATTTCAGAATAAAATTTAAACTTTGAACACACCGATCTCTTAAACCAGCGACATTGGTATAAGGCATATTGAACTCAGTCATAATATTTTTGTGTCTAATGTATCCAGTTTAGTGTTGGCTCACTTTCTGACGCACCCTGTATACATTAATTCCGAAGTATGAAATAAAATTCAGATAATAGAACAATTTAAAATTAATTTTAGAAAAGTTGTAACTCTTGAAATTGCAGTCAATTTTGTTGACCAATAAAATGAGAACTTTTCGTTATTGTCAAGGTTTCGGAAAAATGTTATTTCCTTTCTCAAGACATCTATAGTCAAATACACAATGATAAGAACAAACATATAAAATATATTAAATAGCACTTACTAATTTAAGGTCGCAATGTATAGGATAAAACACTTCTTTAAAATACATAGGAAAAATGCACTATTATTAAAGAGACATCCAAAAAATGTCATAAAAGTTGGCTATGAACGAGAGAGATAGAAATAGCGGTCATGACGAAGCTTTTGGGTTATCTCAAACTTTTGAGATATCGGTCTAGATTATGAGAAACACAGTTTTGACAAAATTTTGGTTTATCTAGCCTAATTAGGGAGGTGCTGAATACGATGCAGTGGATCCCATGTTACGACGACACTTGGTTTTCGAGATACGTAGGGGGGCCAAATTTAGGGTTTTTGGGCTACGGAGCTCGCAAAACCGGTTTTCGCCGGGCAAAGTGCGCCTCAACATAACCTAACCCATTGCCGTAACCTAACCTAACCTAACCTAAACAATAAAGTTAATTAAAACGTTAAATAAGAATGGAAAATTTCAACCTAACTAACTTAACCAATATGTGTATCGTGATTAAGAAGATAATATTTCTTGTTACCTAAACGAGGTTAAGATAAGCTTGAAAAGGATCAAGCCATTCTTTGTGGATAGCACGGCGCCAAAGAAATTCGACTAAATAGTCGGAAAAGTATTCTTTAGGAACACTTTTTCGTGCGGCAAAAGTGGGTTAAAAACCGGTTTTCCCAATTTTAACCTTTGACCCCGAAAAACGCGCCCCCTATATCGTCGTCGTAACACGGGACCAACTGCATAATGTTCAGCACCTTTTACTTAATCTAGAAAACGAAAAATTTTGTCAAAACCGTGTTTCCCATAATCTAGACTTGTGCCTATAGGTTATAAATTTAAGATAATACGCAAACGAATAAAAATACGTCTTTTCTACTAGGCCAACTTTGACGTTTTTTTTTTTGGAATTCTCGTTATAATTCACTATTATTATCACTAAATATTATATTTCATGCAATAAATATTCTAAAGAAGCGTTTTATCATACATGTGCGTTTTATCATACATATATTATGTACACATTGCAACCTCAAGTTAATAAGTGGAGAAATATTCGGAACTATCGATATATTTCGAGTTTCGAGTTCCGCTCACCCTTTACGAACCCACGCAAAAGCGGGGGCGTTAAAATTCTTTCCACCCCCTCGCAGGAGCCGTCCGTCCACGCGTTCCCGATGACGACAATTGCAGGTACGGCGGCGGCCGGCGGCTTGGTGTGCGATCATCTATAGAGATAGAAGTATTAGAGCGGCGGCGGCGGTGCCGTTTAACAATGGTGAGAGCGCGGGGGCGCACGGCGGGGGCGGGCGGCGGCCCGGTGGGCGGGCGGCCCCGTAATCAGCAGACTGTGGAGGCCGCAGGGACCGCCGCGGGGCGCTCGACTACGCCGCGACGCTCGGGTTGACCTGCCGCCACGCTCGCCGCGTTTACACGACGACGGGAGAGGATTTTCTTGTTCGAGACCGCGCGTGGGCGGACGGGAAACGCGGGGCATATCGAAGAGGACGCTCGAAACTGACTGAAACATATCTACATCGATATAAATAATCTTATAACATAACATTTTAAGTTGGACGATTTTGTTTAACCTAATGAACAATCAGCAAAAAATAAAAAATATATTTTTTCTACGACCATTTTTTAATTTTCAAATTATATGTCTTCTGCATGTTTCATTATATAGAGACATCCAAAAGAAAAACGTCATCAAAGTTGGCCGAGAAAAAAAAGACGTATTTCTATTCTTAATCGAATTTATAACCTTATTTACTTGTCAAGACTGCCACTTCATATGACAGCCATTGTTTATTTTACAAATTGTGACAGTCACTTGTCAAAAGTTTGACATAACCAAAAAGCTTAGACATGATCGCTATTTCCATATCTCTCGTTCATAGCCAGAGTTGATGAAGTTTTTTTGGATGTCTCTATAATACATAATGGCCGTGTTCTAGGATGTTGAGAACGTTTTGCGTTTCGCGAAACGGTCGGCCATATTGCGAAACACTGTCATGGCCGTCATGGCGTGTTTTGATGGGTAAGTAGGTTGATGGGACAAAGTAGGTTATAAAAAATGGATAATGTAGTGCAAAACATTTTGGAGCTCGAAATACTGGACGATGGAGAAGTTGGTGGAGCAGCACTTTTTCACCCAGATTGAATATAACAAATATATTAAGTTTTATTATGGTATGCCACTTGAAAGAAGGCAGTAATACATACACGCAGAAAAATAAGTTTGAATTTTCTCTACAATTTATAGTAAACTAGCACCATACGTCTCAATACGATTTACTATAAATTATGGCACTTTTTGGTACAATTTGAGTTAAAAAGTGCCTCAATATATAGTCATTTTTGTCATAATGACACTTATAAGGTTAGTTTACGATTAATTGCGCTAAAAATTGAAACCATATTTTTCTGCGTGTATATACATATCACAAAACACAAATCGTTTCACTGCTGTTCACGGTGTTCATAAACGCAAAACAAAAATGGCTACCGTTTCGCCAAACGCAAAACGTTTCGACATCCTAGAACACGGCCATTTTCATTATGATACAGATTTCACAGTCAATCAAATTCCATGTTTTTTCATACAAGTAGCCGAGTAGCCTTTTGCGAAAATGCGAAAATTGGTGATTTGACTTTGACAGTTGTTGTTTACGAACATTCGCTTCTTTATAGCAACTTTTAAGAATATTTAAATCAAAAACCATTTCCGATTACAACATAAGTGATAGCGAAGAATTATCTTCCACTCCTCCAGATATTCGAGAAAAGGTGACAAATGCAATCGAGAATATATTACCAGATAAATTAAAAAAAAAACATGAAAAATTATATGGACAGTTTACGGACTGACGAAACACAAATAATGTTACCTCGTTTTCAGAGAATGTTTTAATTGCTTATTTTCAAGAACTTGCTGAAAAAAATGCCCCATCCATACCATTATACTCCGGTTCAGCAGTTATTGCCTCAAGAATTACCAGCTCGCCTACAATTCGCTCAGTTTCTACGAAATTTATATATAAATCGAAAACCCATATTTTCTATAAGATTTTATACATCATATTTACATACATACATCTATACCATTGGCATATATGTCAAAAACCATTTGACACATTTTCCTTTCTCAAGACATCAAAAACCATTTCCGATTACAACATAAGTGATAGCGAAGAATTATCTTCCACTTCTCCAGATATTCGAGAAAAGGTGACAAATGCAATCGAGAATATATTACCAGAGAAATAAAAAAAACATGAAAAATGATATGGACAGTTTATGGGCCTGACGAAACACAAATAATGTTACCTCGTTTTCAGAGAATGTTTTAATTGCTTATTTTCAAGAACTTGCTGAAAAAATGAAATCATCAACATTATGGACATATTATCTTACATATAAAAATCTCGTGTCACGGTGTTTGTGGTCGCACTCCTCCGAAACGGCTCGACCGATTTTTATGAAATTTTTCATGTATATTTGGTAGGTATGAGAATAGGTCGTAAAGTGTATTTCATACCGCTAGGTAATTAGGGTGTCCCTATCCAGAATTTTTTTTTCTATTTTTTTGACAAATTTTGTCAAAAATTTATGTTTTTTTTGATTTTGTATCAAAAAATACCTATAACTCCAAATTTTCACCCTCCTGCCCCCACCCTCTTTTTTTATTCACTAGAAATAATTTATATGGCAGAACGTTTTCCAGGTCAGCTAGTTCTATTATAAAAACGTTATTAAACATTAAACATAGCATTGACATATCTAAATATAAGGAGTTACATACTTTTTTTAAAGCGTAAATCTGAAGGATATATAGGAAAGAAATCCAAAAACGTTTTCTCCAGAAGAAATCAGAACTTTTATAGACATAGCACCAGATAATCAGTTCCTTTAATATTATGTTAATATTTCCCTTTTTGGGTTAAATAAATATTTTTTTAAGTGTGTTGTTTATTTATAAATGGTCGTAGAAAAAATAGCGTATGCAACTCTCATGTAATGGCTATTAATACACTCGCAATCGTAATTTTCTGCTCGTGTATTAATAGCCATCATTATGATCGTTGAATAATATACTATTATGCGACAAAATATGAAAACAAAAATTTCGGTAACAGTAAACCCCCAATGTAAACGTAGTTCTTCAACTACCTTTGACGAAAATGAATCATATCATTTTTTCTTTCAGAGAATGTGTTGTTATTGGCACTATTACAGAGTATATTCACCTGATAATATGGAATATTACAACCAGGATCCGGAAAGTGTGTTACACAGTGTGTTGACGCAGGGTCGGCACTGTGATAATTAAAGTATAAACCGAATTTTTTAAGTGCCTTGTAAATTATGTACGCGTGTATTGTACGCGTGTACAATTGGGCACGGGTAGCCGAGTGGGTTAAAGCGCCGTCTTTCCAGTCGCGATACCTCTGTGCGCGTTGTTCGAATCCTGGCTGGGGTGGCGATTTTTAATTGTCTCGCTTTCTCCGTCAGGGTTTGATATGCAACCACTAATACACTAGTGTATAGGTGTGGATGCATAGATGCCAATCCAACCGCACATGCCCTAGATTTGGTAATGTTCTGAGTTTTCTGGGTTTCCTCAGAACTGTAAAGCAAATGCGTTACCGAAATAATCTTAAGTCGCTCCCAGTGCGCCATGGCAAATAATAATAATAGCCACCCCTTCCCCGCACAGATCCCTGAGAGGACCTCTGGGGTTACTCTTCGGAGTAATTATAGGGTGAGTATTATCATTATCATATCATTATCATTTCTTGCCCGTACATACGTACGCCACTGGCGGTGCCTGTTAACACGCACTGGGACTCTCTCCGCGGTAGGTTCGAGGAAAGAAAATATGCAATTTATCCATATAGCGTAGCGAGCGTTCCGTAGTCGATTAGTACAATAAGTTCATATAACTCAATAACTCAACGCGAGACGAACGAACGGTAGAACACCGACTTTAAAATAATTTTATGTGTCGTGAGTGATTAACTAAGAAACGTGTGTTCATACGTATTTTGCACCGTGTACGTTTTTCTTTTAGAGTTCGTGTAAGTGTATTTACATATTATCTGATTTTGTGTGGATTTTTACAATAATGGCACAGTCGTTACCATTTGTGAATACACTGATAAATATGATTGAAAATCGCATTGTGCATAATGTTTTGCGCATTTTCGTGAAACGTGGTCGACAATTTTCACTCTAGACGTTTTTAATGAGAAGAAATAGTAGAAGTATAGACGTGTAGAAGTATATACATTATTAACACATTTTGTCTTTTTGGTTTCTCATATGCCCTTCCGTCAATGACATGACGGATTACGAGTCCAACTCGGGACAACCGAACTGAACTGAACGCTGACGCATGCGCAAAGGGTTTTTCTGGCTCATTCTATGTACATACTTTCTTTGTTTTTCGAGGTTTTTTATGCAAATGTAATACATACATGTGTGCATGTTAATAAAAGAACGTTTTTTAAACAAAAAAAATGTTGCTAGGTGCAAAGGAGAGAGTGATGCAGGTAATTATTTTGTAATTCGAAGTAAAGGTTTGTTTTATTGAACATTTTGTTGACGTAACCTATAATAATATAAAACTGAAATGACAAATGATGAGAAAATATATATTTTTAAGAAAACCGTGATACAAAACAAACATAATTGTACTGTTTATTTTCAGAAAAAAAGAGCCTGCTAAGAGGCTAACCTTGGAGCAAAAGCTGGAACTGATAAATCACGCAATAAATAGTGTTAAAAATGTTGAACTATGTAAGATGTACAATATTTACAAATCGTCAGTGACAGAAATTCTTGGAAAAAAACGAAATTTAATTGTCGGAATTTGAAAAAAAGACGAAAATTGAATGGACGGATTGACACAAAAAAGTGCACCGGTACTTATGATACGCCAATTGAAAGCAGTGTTTTTCACTGGTTTGTACAAAGAAGAACTCTTGGAGAACCTGTCTCAGGTGTGCTGCTGAGGGAGGGCAATTTCCTCTTTGCTGAATTAAGTGACAATCGAAATGTTTGATAACAATCGCATTATTGTGTTTACATTTTTTTTCTCGTTTAAATTTCGCGTTTTTTTGTCGTCAACCAATCAGCGACAAGTTCGGTTGTGTCGAAGTACAAGTTCGGAAATATGGAGTTCGGATATGTCGATGTCGAGTGTACCTAGTTAGTCATGTACACGAACTTAATGGAGATGATTTTGACCGGCGCTTTGACAATTTTGTGAAACCATGAGCGAAATGTTCATTGGGAATCCGATTCGCTTATTCGACACTTCTTCATAACGAAAAAGTGAACAGGCATAACTGCCGCCACAGGTCAGTAGTTATTTACACAAAAGCCGGGAGGGCAAGCCTTTACGGGTGAGGTGGCTTAATTAAATTGATAGCCACCGAGTTGTGTATATTATTTTTTCGGAAATCGTTTAATTTAATTAAACAGTCATGTTACTGTATTATCACAAAGTTCAAATAAAAGTCATACGTCAACCAAAAATGTTCATAAGTTTTTAACGATTTTTTTCGTGTAAAAGCAGTGTTTGAAGTAGATACTGAATCTGACGATTTTGTATTCGTTCTACCCGACGTCAATGCGGCCGCAACGCTGCAATCAAAGATTTGCTACAAAACAAATCAAGAAAACGATATAATACCTCCATAATATTCAACGATTGGTGTAGTTATAGAACACGTTTTGTCGTCGTTAATGGTAAAATATAATAGTTTATTTGTAAACTATTATATTTAAGGTTAAATAAATTTTAACTTCTCACGTTAAACTTAATTTAAATGCGATTAAGTGACATCAAATAAAAAATACACTTAGCTATGGTTGAAAAATAAAACAGAACAATAATATAATACAAAACACGACGTACTAGTTTTGTATCCTTTAAATATTGTTAAAAATGGCGAATGCGCTAATGTGACTAACTTGTTCAATAAAAATAACAATAATATACAGTAGAACCCCGATTATCCGTGCGCGGGTTATCCGGGCTGCGGATTATCCGTGCCATGATTTCCCATTATTGAAATTGCATTTTGAAGTTTTATCGAAATAGCGTTACCGTAAATTACTCGACGGAAACGATCGACGAATTTTAACACAGACCAAAGTGACAGACTTGTATTTACATGCATACTTACCTAAAATACATATCAGTTTTATGTAAATGCAAGTTAACCTACCTATCTAGAGTTTTTATTTTTCTTATTTAGTGTTAGTTTTTTTCTGTTATCTTTTTATTATGTATACATACATATGTAATAAATAAATGTTCGGATTATCCGTGCTTTTCAATTTTCCGTGCCTCCTCCGGTCCCGTGGAGCACGGATAATCGGGGTTCTACTGTATTAGGTTTTCAAATAGTGGAAATATTTGAACATTTTATAAGTGACATTTCTTTAATCAAAATGGTTTACAGTGATGAAGAATAAGTTGAAACATTTACTTGCTACATACAAAATAACAAAAATAAACGTCCAGCAAAAAGAGAATATTGAGTGTTGAATCCAACATTACTTTAATAATGTTAACTTTTCCATATTTATCTACAGTAACTAGTTTAACTTACAGTAACTAAAGATATTCGGCGTTTAATAACTCAAAAACGATATGAGATAGGGGTAACATATGGTATACTTTTGAAATCAGGAAAAAAATGACCATTCCAAAAATTCAATAAAATACAGGGCATCCCATTAAACAAAACATTTGTATTCCGTGAAATCTGCACGCTACTGTACTTTCGATAACATTTTAACAAAATTCAGTCATAACCCCACAATTTTTATTTAAAACTTTTTTTCTATAGGCAATAATAACGATGATAATAATTTATCATAATTTATAATGAATTACCCTGTAAATAGGTAACGAAAGTATTATAAAAATGTGAATCTCGTTTTAAATTACATATTGTATACTTATTCTTAACTTATAAAGGACTGATTTTGTGTTGCTATTTTATGTCACTTGATTATGGACAAAGGGAATACGTTTCAAAATATGTGTCGATTTCTTTCACTACTTTTTAATCTAACTACTGCTAAAATAGCTCTGTTGAATATAAAAATTAGAAAAAAGATTAATCGGGTAATTTAGTAAGAGTAATTAGTTCATTTTGGTTTAAATTACAGAGTATACCAACACATGTATGACGGTGCCTTAATAATTCGAAACAATTTTTTAAATATTTCTAAAGTAACATAATTTTTTTGAACGTAACTATAATTAAGTAAATGTTTTATTTATTTTTTTGCTTGATAGTTCCGTTGATCTATGTTGTAATGTGAAAAAAAAAACAAAACAAGTTATTATTATTTTAAAAAATATGAATATACTTTAAAATGTTCGTTAGAAAGTTCATAGTCACAGCTTAACGTTGTTTTATAAATTAATTTCAAAAATAATAATCGTAGTCGTTCTGGGATGCCGTGCAAACGCTGTGGCGGCGAGCTGGCGTCCGGGCGCGCGTGCCGCCAATATATGTGAACAAGGTTAAATGTTCAGAGAGCGGAATGGCGAGGCCCTCCTTTTTCAATTTTTTTTGTTAATGCGATTCTGGTAAAAAATAAGTTAATTTATGCGTCAAGGATATTGAAATATTCCATTTCTAAAAAAATTCTCATTCTACCGTATTTAGTTCAACAAATTTAGAACCCAAATCTATTTTTTTAATCGTCCTAAACTTTTTGTTATTGTTAATTTTTGAGAAAAATATTCTCAATAAAAGTTTATAACTCACTTTAGAACGAGTAAGAAATAAAAAAATAATCCACACATATTTTTTTAATTATTTAATTAATTGTACTGATAAACAGTTTTTATCTTTATTAATAATTTAAATAAGTGGAGTATAAAAAAACGAATATATGGTAATAAATATATTACAACAAATAATAATTTAAAATATGATGATACTAAAATGATAAAATTTGATGAATGTATTAGATATAGAGTATATACCACATACAAAAATTTATAAGCATATACATTTTAGTGTAAAACAGTACACAATGAAGTAATTTTATGAATATTATGGTAGTAGATTATTCTTATTAAATATATTGATACACTCCTTTAGCAACAAACAAATATTTTAATGAAGTAAAATTTTTTTTACGATTTTTGAAATATTATATATTTTTTTCATTTCAATTGATCAAAAATGACGTTATGTTAAATTTAGTTTTTAGGTTAGCCGGGTAATTTAACGAGGTTAAATTTAAAAAAAGTTGTAAAATATTACTATCCTACTTGCATTTTTATTATTCCCTTTTTGCTCATCTCTTAATTATTATTATTTTATCTAGTAAAATATATTTTATTTATACAATTTATATGTTTTATGTAAATCTGTATGTTATGTAATAGATAAATTCATCTTTTTTTTGACGTGTGTAAACAATTGTTTGGTGTCTTGACATGAATTGTAAATAATAATATATTTTTTTATATTTAGCTCTCACAAGAAGTTTGTGTAGAAGTCATAGTAATCATAAGTCACCATGATTTGTTAACTTCCTCTGTCCAACAATAAATTTCTAGTAAAACGTGGTATTGTACTAACAACAAATACTGAAACATTTCTTTAAAAAATAGTAAATTTGTTTTTACCAATTATGCATATCATTAAAAACACAAAAATAGCATAAATCAATAAATTTTAGATACCAACTGTAATTTTAAACACGAATATATTTCAAAATTAGGAATATAATAAGTTTTTTTTAATATTCGTATCTCAGAAAACAGTATTGCTCACAAGACATAATAATAACAAATTATCTTGTATTTCATCTCTCATTTCATTTATACATATAGTGTATTTCATTCTTCTTCGGTTGTTCAAAACAGAAACAATCAGCACCTATGATTTCTATAGTGATAAGTGTATAAATAATCAGGCTGTTTTTAAAATCTCTTTGTTCGTTTACTTTACAGCTGTAAGATTATATATGATATAATAATTTGTTTGTTTAATTATTAAGATAAATATCTTATTAAACCCATATAAACTTATTCCAAAATCTGCACTATTTGGCACAAAAGAGAATAGGAAATTTTATAAAATGACTGTTTATAAAATGTTTGAATTATTTCATAATTTCACAAGAATAAGTAAAGTTCAAATAATGTAATAATCTACTGCAAATACCCCAAATGAAGTTTCAAACATAATTTATTATAGAATAAAGATATATTTTAACAAAATTAAATATTTCTAATCATATATTAAAATTGTCTATAATTTTAGCACACAAGTTAATATTTCTCTTAGTATGGACATATCAGAAAATTTTGATATATCTAACCTCGAAAAGTTATTTATACTCTTATTAATCCTCACGTCTGAATTTTCGAAAAGATTAAAAAAAAAAGAAATTCGAAGGCCTCCCCGCTATTTTTGCACATTAACATATTCGCGGTAAAGCGTTATCTTTCAAGGGAGCGTCCCATCGAGCGCTCGCGGCGGCGTCGGCGCCGCGACGCCTGCTTCGGCATATCCCCTTGAAAATTTCAGATAGCCCGGCTCGCCGATCCATCGTGGCGTAGTACGGCACGCTATATATCTAAAAGCGAGATAGAAGGCGTAAAAGTATAGAGGCGTCCATGGGCGTCTACGGGGGTGGGAGAGGCGGGAGGGGGTCAGACAAAATTTATCGGAAGCCATATAATAGCCGCATGATTTATTATTTATTATTACGCACAGACTTCGTATTGGCTACGTATTATATTTACACACATTTACGTAATACGTAGACATAGTTGCGTAACAATAATTGCGTCAACTTGCGTATTCTTACGTAAATTTTAAGCTTTACTGTGGACTTATAAACATGTCGTTCGAGCTGGCGTTCACGTCCAAAGTTAAAACAGTGGTTTTAGGTAGAGTCGTTGTTTCAGCGTTGGGCGTTCGTAGCAAACTCACACACCGCGACCAATCACAACGCATGAATGTAGTCACGTTAATATGACGTTTTATGAAATGACATTAAGCATATCATTATAGACAGTTTCCACGTTTTGACATCATTGTGGAGCAAGATTCTATACAGAAACATAACAAGAAGTAACAGCCAACAATCCCATGAATTTGGTATTATTGTTTGTCAAATCCATGTTTACAAAATAAAAAACAAACAAAACAAATTTAGGTTAACATAACCTTAATTTATGAAATAAAAGAAAACGCGAGCGCCAACGACAGATAATAAATGGCATGTTTGAGTTTGCTACGGCGACAACGCCAAGGTCGCACCGCCGATGTCAACGCCAGCGCGAGCGAAGAGTTTATAAATCCAGCGTTAAGTTCATGTCTGTTATTTATTTTGTAAGGTAAATATTATATAGTTAAAAAACCCGAACGATAGTTTATGGTGAGACCTTTATATTTAGAAGATTTCAAGTTAAGTCTACCTTTCACTCTAGAGATATGGTGGATTAAAGTGAGTATTTTTGCGTAGGCATTTTCTTCTTTCCAGGGGGCAGGAAGATCTAAGGAACTCTGAAAAAACATGCATCAGACATATTAATCTATAAAATCGATTGTCAGCTCACTCATTTAACCCCATAACATAGGCCCACAAAAAAGTCTTGTAGTCAAAAGTTGAGTTACCATTAGGTATGTTGTTTGGTGTGCTAAAAACGAATCCGAGGATTCACCCATCACCCTTAGATTTTGACATAACCTCAAAATCACACTTTACATATACGTTAAAAAGAAATGCCCATTAATTAGTATTAATATTAATAATGTATTAATTTTGAATGTTTATAAGAAATTAATTGTTGACCCTTTGGGAGGTGTAAAAAGGTACTGGGGTGGGTTTGGGGCGATTAAGGAGTTGAAATCAGTTTTTATCGATATTAACAGTTTTAGTGCACCGAAATACCTAGAAAGGACCCCGCACAAAATAATAGGATTTCTGACCTCACTAAAAACTTCTGAAATTTTGATACGTTGTAGGTTATGACCCCCTGATTAAAAGTTCTTATGGGCACAAGACCCAAAAATGGACAGATTTTGAGATATAGAGGTTAAAAGAGCATTAATTGCCTCTACGAGCGCCGTTGTGTGTGAATGACTGTGGGTGTAGCTGTGAGGTTTTCTCTTTTGGTTTATGGTTAGTGTTTGGTTCGCGGGATTTTTCACTATGCTCCTACCCAACGTTTACAAACAAACGTCGGGATTTCCCCTATCCACCACCTGGGGACGCGCCACGTCGAGGTTCACCTCTCCGCCCTCTTAGACAGTGAAGAAGGTTCGTAGTGTGCGCGCGTGTGGGTGTGGGTGTGGGTGTACGTGTGGGTGTGTGAGATTTATCTAATAAATCCCTTTTTAGATTGTAGTCATTCAATAGACCTCATACGTGGTTTTTATGGGATTCCAGTTAAGAAAAATGGTTGATAACATATTAGAGTGATATATATGAATAATTTTAATATTCCTGAGTGAAAAAGCAATATAATTATAAAATGATTTGACCTTGAATGATCTTGAAGCGCAAGATCAAGGTCATGCTTAAGTCATATTCGAACTTTTCCCCTCATTCGATTTCCAGGCTCAAAAGCATAGGGTCCCACTTATGAAAATACCTTGTAAAGACCTTCAAGGGCAAGGTCATAGTCAAGGATTAGACAGCATTAGATTGCACGAACAAACTCCTACATCTTTTGTCATGTTTTTCTCCGGTTAATATATTATAAGGTAGAGGGAGGTTTGAGTAGGACAGTGTAGGTATATGAGTACCTACTAATCTAATCAAGAATTTAGATGTCGGCAATTAATGACCAACTTATCTATATCTGAGCTAATATATCACAGCTACACCCACACTCATTCACACACAACGGCGCTTGTAGAGACAATTAATGCCCTTCTAACCTCTATATCTCAAAATCTGTCCATTTTTGGGTCTTGTGCCCATAAGAACTTTTAATCAGGGGGTCATAACCTACAACATATCAAAATTTCAGAAGTTTTTAGTGAGGTCAGAAATCCTATTATTTTGTGCGGGGTCCTTTGTATTAGATTTGAATTTTTATAAGAAATGAATTTTCAACCCGTGGGGGGCAAATGGGGGTGCTGGAGGAAAATGAGACAACTAAAACTCATTTTTATTATTAAGATATTATTTTAGCACACCTAAATACGTAATACAAGTAAGGTCTTTTTTTGTGGGCCTTTCTTTTTAACGTATTTGTAAAGTGTGATTTTGATTTTATGTCAAAATCTATGGGAGATGGGTGAATGCTGACCTTGGATTCGTTTTTAGCACACCAAAAAACATACCGTATGGTACCTCAACTTTTAACTACAAGACTTTTTTGTGGGCCTGTGTAATCACAGGTAGCGCAAGAAAGTATATACACTAAACTTTGAGAAAACGTGGATTTTATTCATCAGACATCGGAAACTATAAATCGAGTGTCATCTGGCTCATTTAACCTCATACCGCCTTGAACCGCAAAAGCGCATAACCTTACTGCTCTTTAAACCGAATACCATATACAACTCCGTAACTCTATCTTGCAAGCCTTTACAAGATAGAGTTAGCTGCCTCGTGTAATCACATAATATCACCATGCCATTACCTCGAAACCCCATAAGTCAGTGTTAAAATTGAATGTTATGCTGAAACGGCTTCTGAAACGTAAAATTCACTGGCCTTAGACACCCAGCTGTAACCGTTTTCAAGATTTTGCGGCGGATATTATTTTCTTCGTGAAAGGGGAGTAACTTTCCATCATATTAGATCCGCCACTTTTATTTTAAATGTTTCACAGATCTCATAACCAGCGACCTTTCAAAGCCCCAAATACCAATTTTCAAAGTTTTCCTAGAAGTTTCCCATTATCTTGCAGAATCTTGAATTAATAATTGCAGAATCTTGAATTCCGCAAGGTTCAATATTAGGCCCTCTGCTTTTTAATGTATCTATACAGGGTATCCAGGGCCGGATGCAGGGGTGGCGAGGTCCGGGGCAATGAAGAAAGTGGAGGCCCTTTCAATCAATAATTTGCGCTTGGAACCTTTTTGCATTTTGCCCTTTGAAAGCTTGCATTTCATCTCGTACTTAGCTGTCATTTTTCCCCTTAACCGGTGTACATTTTACCCCGTATCCAATAAATAAACTTTGAAATTTGCGTCTATTGAATTTTGCAAGAGGTCTAAATTTTGTAGTTCTACCACTGAATAGATTTGAATAGGATGAAAATATCCCTTGTTTGGATATATTTCATTACTCATTACTTTCTTAATAATTAAATTTTTTTATCGTTATTAAATTTTTGAATCCAAGGTTTGTGGAGGCCCTCAACGTGTGAGGGCCCCGGGGCTCCCGCCCCGGTTGCCCCGCCGTGCATCCGGCCCTGATGGTATCATAGATCATATGGACAGTATTTCGGGAGAGCAATGTTAGGTCAAAATAACACTATACCTACATATTGTGAGCTTACTGCAAAAACCCGTTAAGTCCATGTTTGACTAAACTAGACATATGTACATATCTGAACTATTAGCCAAAAATTTGTAGAATAATAAGTATAATTACAATGCTATTTGTATTGCCCTTTAAATGAGCTTTTTAGTTTTTCTTAAACTACATAGTTTGAGGAAAAAAGTAGATTTTTCCTTTGAAAAAAAAAAGTTATTGTTAGATATCTCGACAATAACTTTTTTGGACTTAACGGATTTGTGCAGTAAGTCCACGAATGTTCGTATAATTTTTTTGCTATAGGACACACGGTTATTGAGATATTGGATTTTAATCTCATGGTGGTAAATTGAGATTTTCAAAAATTTATGTAGTATACGATTAGTAGTATATGATTAAGAATTGTTTTAATAGCTATTTCATGAGTCTTAACACCGGGGTAAACCAATCTTAAGACTATTTCTAGTATTACAGACGTGTTAAAATGCTCTACGGTACAAGTATAACTTTTTTTTAGAGGTCTATACTTTTGAGGTACATATTTTACTGGTCTGTATGATACAGGTACATTTTTTGAGGGTGTAGATCTCCAGTTTACAGGTGTATCTCAGAAACAAATAAAACTCGAAATAAGTTTTTAACATATTATAAGAAGTTTAGATTCGCCTGGCTTTATTCGCCCAATTTAATGCACTTTTTCGAGATTAGAACCTTAATCATATCGATTCCACATTTCACAGTATATACAAATACTTATTAGGATTATTATATAATTACAAGTAACAATAATAAATAAATAACATATAACAATATAATAAATAAATAAAGAAATAAATACATTATTATTTGTACTTATTTAGTAATTAACAACATGGATACTTATATGTACATATATATTAATTAATTAAACCTTGAAAATAATTCACTGTCTTCTCATTGCAACATTCAAATCCTGATTTGAAGTGTGTTAACTGTGTTGACTGAATTGTTTCTCGTCAAAACTAGGAATAGAGATACGAATCTCGTAGAAACTGAACCTGACATTCTAGTGACAGATATGAACTTAATAATTGAAATTATTAATACTTATATAGTTAGTTTTAACTGTTAACTATATAAATTTTTTTTGCACAAAATAGGGCTTAATATCATTATAATCTTAATATCAATATCGATTAAAAAAGCCTTCGTCTTTACAACTTGTCGTCTCCAATGTGAATTACATTTTGTGGGTTGTTACCTTTTTTATTTATGAACTTCAATATGGCGTAGACAAATTCAATATGGCATAATTTCATAAACAATATCTATTTAAATTTTGTTGTTTTGTTGTCTTCATGTCAATGAAAATTAAATAATAGACCAAACCAAAACTATTGCCACTCACTTGTAATAATAATAATAATCACCCTAAAATTACTTGGAAGAGCAACCTATTTAGGACCTGTGATCCTATTTAGGACCTGTGCGGGGCAGAGATGGCCATTATTTTTATTATTATTTATATTTATAAACCCTCTTTCAGAGGTAAGAGCAATGTTTTTATATTCCTATTTTTGTTTTCACGAAATTGAAATGTATGATATTAACAAAACATTAGTAACATCACACATCACATTACAAAGAACTGCACTTGTTGTATATATTAGATGTAATGTATATCTGTACTGTCAACGTAGATATGTACATATAACTAACTTCTGACAAAGGTACTATGGTCCGATACCTACTAGATAACCAAATCTTCATGGTTTGAATAAATAATGAATTTAAAAGTGTTGCCACAAAAGGGTCTTGGAGTCGTAAATTATTGCCAACCCCAAGTTATTTTAAATATTTCATACTTATAAGTACTGACAAAGCAGGAAAACTTCAAAGTCTTAAAATAAAATACACGGTGACCTGCATATTCGTTCCCTTGATGAAAAATCGTTTTAATTGATGCTTGTTTCAAAAAAACATTACTACAAGTTAAATAGATTATCTCCATTACTGCAATAGTCGAAAAGGCTGTTGTTAATCATTAAGCTCTTGAAATCCTTCAATAAATTTATTTCTTTATATTATGGTGACCACCTTCATTTTTCAATGCAGTTCTAAAAAATATTTTCACTAAGTAATATAAGTTTCAAATAATTGAAACTAATTGAACATTATTTCATAGGAAAGAACTAGCAAAGTTTTTAGTTATAATTTGATTTTAAGGTACTTCTTCCTTAGTATTTGTTGATTAATAAACGCAACACAAATATATATATTTTTTTAATGCCTTTTGTTCTTATAAGCAACATTCGCCTGTTGGTGCTCTTTTATTATTTTAGAAACAATTAAATTTGCAAAATCAAAATGAGCGAGAATGGGAAGAGGAGAAAAAGCAGATTTGTATTTTTTTAACGTTTTGCCTGACTGCATTGTAATTTTTCGGCTGTATTTTGACTGATGTTTTAAAAGGAAAACATCAAATATAACAATTCCCAATTTATTTAGTAAAACATTTGTTGTTACATAGAATGCAACAGGGTTTATCGAGGGATTAATACTTACAATTAGTAGAGACACTGTGTAGAAACATTTCTTTTGAAAATATTGCAGAAAATTTAACTAACCATATACCTACAACAATGAAAAATAAGTATGGCTGACTAGGAGGGAATTGAAGCCCAACTTGATGTCACTAAATACAGGATGTTAGACCAAGAATATACAAAATTATGTTTTTTGTTTTCAAAAAACAGTGATGCGTAGAAAAGTTAACATTTATATAAAACATAAATCTTTACTCAAACCATTTCACCCGAAATTCCTGAGTCGTCTCTACCGAATGTTATGTTAGTTTTGATATATATAAGTTATTTAATACACTTGCAACACCGTGCTTTCAAATAAATTGTCAATTAAGATAAATTAGGTATTATGATGTTTGCAACGTCTAATTTTTAATGACAAATCAACAGTGGCGCTTGATAGCAAAGTACAGTTGTATAACTTAATCGTGACATAAAAATGTGTAAAAGAAATGCAACATTCAAAGAAAAAACATACTTACTACTAATACTAGAGCAATTGTTCAATATGTTGTTAGGTATTCAGTTTGAAGGCACAAACGAATTGGTGTCAAATGCATTTTTCCAATACTTGGTGTTGTATTAAATTAACACAAATACCTCTAATATCTTCAAGTTCATCGATAGTTTGCCGTGTGTTTCTAAAAGCTGTGTTTTTGAGGTGTGGATAAATATAATAGTCCATAATTGTAAGATCTGGAGTGCTTGTTGGAAAATTGGGTGTCAAAAAATTTCTTCAAATAAACAATTTTTTTGACAACTTGACATATAACACAGCCATTCAAAAAAAGTCATGATCTTGGATATTGACCTTAGTACTCTTATGTATTTTTCGACGCTGAATTCGAATCCAACCTCAAAAAAGTCAATACACCCTCAAAATATTGAGATACACTTATAAACGCCTCTAAAATAGGGTAAAATCAACCGTGATATATGATGACAAGAAGTACGTGCAGAAATTTCTCTTGATGTAAAACCATTAGTTTGCGTAGGTTGGTTATTTTAGATAATACTAGTGTCATGACAAGAAATTTATTCAAAGGGTGAAAATCGAGTAAAATAGGGGTTGAAAGGGGTAAGAAATGAAAATTTGACAAAATACGCAATTTTTAATCCAAGAATATATTTCTGGGGGTTTTCGAGGTTGCTGATTTCAAATTTCAACATGACAAAAGCAGGAAATGTACCCCAGAGGTGAAAATCGAGTATAACAGGGGTTGAAGGGGGTGCGAAAATGTTTATGTGACAAAATACACTTTTATTCCAAAATTATATTTCCTGGGATTCTGGAGGTTACTGATTTCAAATTTTAACATGTCCATAGCATGAAATTTGTTTTAAGTGTGAAAATTGAGCAAAATAGAGGTTGAAAGGGGTGTAAAACGTTAATTAAACAATATACGCAACTATTACGCCGAAAGTCTGTTTCTAGGGGATTTTGACGTTGCTGCTTTCAGATTTCAATATGCCAAGAACACCAGTATCGCTATTACAGGTCCGATCATAACGAAGAAAATGAAAAAAAAAAACAAAAACAAAAACTTCAACAACAAAAATAATAATAATAACAAAAACGAGAACAACAACAATAACAAGGACAACAACAATAACAATAACATCAACAACAACAAAAACAAAAACTAAAAATTCAAAAACAAAAACAACAACAGTAACAACAACAATAACAAGAACAACAAGAACTACAATATGAATAACATAAAAAACAACAAAGAGACAAAAATTAACAATGTAACCATTATATTTAAAAAAAACTGGCCTCAGCAAAAGGAGTTTGCAATCGGGCAAAACACTTTCATAGAAAGTCGGTTAGTTGGTCACAGTAAAATACTGCTTCCACCACTTCATATCAAACTTGGCGTAAAGAGAGACGAATGATGTGAATAGAAGACAACGTGTGAGAAGATCGTTTGACGATGGAAATTATAGATGGGTATCACAAGAAACGTTAGAATAAAATTCAGTTCATTACAACAGTTGCGATTCTAAGAAACAAAAAATTGCGTAATTTATTAAATTTACACTCTTTTATACAGGATTTTCATGTCCGCAAAAATATTCTGTTCTTGGCATATTGAGATTTGAAAGCAGCAACCTTAAAATCCCCCTAGTAACAGACTTTCGGCGTAAAAGTTGCGTATACTGTTTAATTAACGTTTTGCACCCCTTTCAACCTCTATTTTGCTCAATTTTCACACTTGAAACAAATTTCATACTATGGACGTGTTAAAATTTGAAATCAGCAACCTCCAGAGCCCCAGGAAATATAATTTTGGAATAAAAGTTGTGTATTTTGTGACATAAACATTTTCGGACCCCTTTCAACCCCTGTTATACTCAATTTTCACCTCTGGGGTACATTTCCTGCTTTTGGCATGTTGAAATTTGAAATCAGCAACGTCGAAAACCCCCAGAAATATATTTCTGCAATAAATATTGCATATTTTGTCAAATTTTCATTTCTTACCCCTTTCAACCCCTATTTTAGTCGATTTTCACCCTATGAATAAACTTGTAATGAAAATAGTTATATCTAAAATAACCAACATGCGCAAACTAATGGTTTTACATCAGGAGTAATTTCTGCACGTACTTCTTGTCATCATATATCAATTGGTTTTACCCTATTTTAGAGGCGTTTATCACTGAATCTCAAAATTTTGAGGGAGTATTGACTTCTTTGAGGTTGGATTCGAATTCAGCGTCGAAAAATACATACGGATACTAAGGTCAATATCCCGGATCATGACTTTTTTTGTGTAGCTGTGTAATTTGAATAAATTTGACAATGTACAGTAGTAAGTTTATCAACCTGACTATATGAAAACCTCTCCTTAATAAGGAGAGGTTCTCATATAGCGACCCAAAAATAAGGTAATTTTCTCTGATTTTTTTTTATGGAAGGAAGTATCCAGGTGAATAACCCAGGTTTTTTGATGCTTATTTAATGAGTCTTAAAATACAGAAAAAAAAATAATAAAAAACAATGCAATGGGAATAGTTTAAATGTGCTGTAAAATGACGGTCTCAAAGAAAGCTGGCCAATAGGTCTGCACTATAGCACTGATAAAAATGATCTCGAAACATATAATATTTGTTGGAGCTTATACCTATAAAATCAATAAAAAGTCGAAAATTAAAAAAATGGTGGACACGCGTCCTTAGTTTTAGTCTTAGTTCAAGTGCTATAAAAAAACGCAATTACCATCTGCATTTAGGTATATCCTCCAATAAATGTACTACTATATATGTAATAAATATACTTTAAAATAAGAATTAAAAAAAGGTGACCCATCAAATAGTTTTTGAGATAAAGTGCAGACAGTCTTGAAAATCAGTTTTAGAGAAACTCGTTTAAAGATTTAATAAGCGATTGAGCTGGCGAGTTAATAGCAAAATGATGTACGTTTTGGCTAATAATGTACCTAATACTTCTGAGTCATAGCGTATTTTTCGACATCTGGTGGCACTTGGTGTAACTATACTTACCATATGGTCATACAAGTGCGAATTTCAAAGATATTGACACGTGCGAACTCAATTTTCGTGTAAAAAAGGCGGGTCAGCTATTTATGTTATATCTTTTTTATAAAATTAATTTCTGCCAAACCGTTTTGGGAATATATTCACCATATAATAAGCTATCAAAAAGAGAAAAAGAAATGGATTTTTTGGTCGGGCTAGATAAGAACCTCCCTTAATAGAGAAAAGATAACGAGCCATCCAAAGTCATCAAAGTTGGCCAAGCAAAAAAAGACGTCTTAAATTTATAACCTTATTTAATTGCCCAGGCTGTTACATCATATGACAGCCATTATTTATTTTACAATTGCGACAGACACTTGTCAAAAGTTTGAGAACAACAAAGTTTCGTTTAGAGCTTCGACATAACCGCTATTTCCATCTCTCTCGTTCATAGCCAGATTTGATTAACGTTTTTTTTAACGTCTCTATAAACCACAGCTACCCTACTGAAGATTTATTAGAAGGACGGTACTTAAGGGTACTTAACACCACTCTAGGATTTTCGAAAAATCATTTTTTTTTGTTTTTGGCTTAAAATGTACTTTAGGATCATAAAAATTGTATGCAATTGGTCTTATAACGAAAAAATTGAAATGTATTTGTAAATTATTTTAAACTTTAAACATCATTATCTCAAAATGACTTTTTTTCGAACTGGGCGGATACATTGCTCAAAGACCGTTCCATCCATCCATTCAATACATGTTTAATTAACCCCCTCAAAAAGAAATCCTATTCGTCTTCTCATTCTCCCACAATAAATTATCAAAATTGGGCCTTTTTTTCGACCGCTAGAGTGGTGTTACCCCTTAAACAACCAAGGAATACAATTTATATTTTTTATTGCATTTATTATATTAAGTAACGTTTCCCTGGCGGTTATAAAAAGATGAGCCATTTTTATTAAAATGGGTTTTTTTCTTTTTTTAATTTAACCCCCGTGAAAACAACGGGGTGGCCGCCCGTGGCGGCGTTTCCAACGCCGGATTCGTAATCTTAAATCGTGTGTGCTCCTGACACGAGTGCGGCACGGGAGCCACGATTCTGCAGTGGTTTTTTCGTCCGCCCTTATGGATTGGGTTAATGACGGCGCGCATAGCCGGATGAGAAGGGAGGAAACGCCGTGCGATAAAAAAAATCGGACTGTCGACGGCCTCTGTCTTCGTTCTTATTAAAGGGTTTTCCAAAAAATACATAGTTTAACTAGTTCTATGTAGCTTCTGCAATAGTTGAAAAAAATATGTTCTGTATTCCAAACAAATGTTTTTTATTCTGTTCAAATTTATTGTCCTAATGAGTAATCAATAAGAGTTTTCACCAATTCAGAATTATAACAAATGAAAAATAATAAATTAATAATCAACACTATGTAAGTGCCTTACACAGGACAACATTTTTTTTTCTTTTTACGCAAACAAGATTAGGTGTCTTATATGTATTTTTGGTCGCTGAAAAAGAATCCGTTGTCCGTTTACCTCTATTACGTCTGAATTTTACGTAAAACAAGGAAATATAACCTCAAAAGCATGTAAAAATAAAGCAGCATAAAAAAAAACAAAAAGTTTTGTAACAGAAAGGCATTCATTTTACCATTTCATATGTTTTTTTTGTATACTGAACACGATTATGAGATCAGACTTAACTATTGAATTGACTATTTTCCTGAAAACTTAGGCCACTTTAGCGAGGAACAAGGTAAGAGATTTCATCAAGACCTTAAAATTGTTGAGAAAAGATATCAAGGTGTTTGGAATATGAATATGTTAGCAGACTATTGCTGGGGCTTAAATAAGAGATACTAATACTTCACATAAAAGAAAATTAATTACAAGATCATGGACAACTAAAAAAGATCAGATATTAAAAAAAAAGTAAAATTTTAACACCAACAAAAAAAATTTTGAGAGGCAAGGGGACCTATCTTTTAAAAAAGCAACCCGATGGTGAGAGGCGAGGGGACTCAGCTTTTAAAAAAAGCACCCTGATGGCGAGAGGTGAGCGGACTCACCTTTTAAAAAAAACACCCCAGTGGTGAGAGGCTAGGGAACTTACCTTTTAAAAAAGCACCCTGATGGTAATAGGCGAGGGGATGTCTTAATACTCAGCAAATAGAAAAATTGTGATGTCCGAGACGTTTTCAGCACACCAACAAACATATGGCATCGAATCTGACATTTCTACTACAAAACTTTTTTTTTTATTTTGTTCTTTTATTCTTTTAATTTATGTAATGTCACATTTTGCTCATATTTTTTACCTGTTTTGGAGGTTATGTGAAAATCTACCCGCGAATTGTTACTTTTGATCACATATTCGGATTAGACGCTCCAAAATGTATATACGCATGCTCGCCAGCTTAAACTTCTAATTTACTTGATAAACGTATTTATGTTTTGTTTATGTTGTTTGAGATCTTATGGTCTATGGAACAATTCTGATCTCAAAATCGTGTTCAATATACAAATAAACATATGGAATGATATAATGCCTTTCTGCTACAAAACTTTTGTTTTTTTATGCTGCATTATTTTTACATGCTTTTGAGGTTATATTTCCTTGATTTACGCAAAACCAGACGTGATAGAGAGAAACGGACAACTGATTATCAGCGACCAAAAATACATATAAGACACCTAATCTTGTTTGCGCAAAAAAAATTTTTTGGTCCTGTGTTATCATTGTACCTACTTATGCTGACATTGCTGACGCTATACTCACTTTTGTTCCATGCTATTTTTTCCATTAAATAAGTGAAATTGGAAACGAATCAGGAAAATTAAACATTTATTTTAATATTGTGAAAAGAAAATAAAAAATAATTAAAATATGATTCTGAGAATGGGTGTTTTTTTTAATGTTTTTGTATTACAATATTGTTATATATTTCACCTTAAATAATTCACTTCTCGACTTCAAACACTTTTATTAATACCTACTTTACAACTACTCGATTTCAACTGTGTAACATTCAAATCACAACTAACTTTAACCTAGCAATAACACAGCGATTTGTAGTTTTTACATGCTCTAGAAAATTTATCTGTCTGTTCTAGAATGTTCATCTATCATTCTATACAGTTTTTTACTAGCTAAGTAATGTATAGAGACTTAATAAATGTAAACTATAAAACTTAATAACTGTCAGCTGCCATGTCAGCTGTCAACTGGCTAATGTCACTTCACAAATGTCACAATATGAAAAGTGATAATTGCAAACATTGTTTTTAAAAATACAAAAATGAGATCACGCAAACAATAATACATACAATAACAAAATACCTACAAAGAAGTCCTCACCCATAACAAACTTTGTTTTATTTTTTTACTTTCCTACCATATAAATAGCTTGTTAAGTATGTACATATTATATACATATGTATATACACGGTGGAGACATTAACTGGAATATATTCGCTAGCGGGGTGGTGAATAATTTTTCAAAAAATTCCCGAGACACGTCAACTTTTAAATGTATTTACCTACATTTTGCAAGTAATATGAAAAATATAGCCCTTCAGGAGTGGCTGAAACCACCCTCGACATGATTTTTTCAAATGCAACCCTATGGCGTGTGACTCCTCATTGTAAAGCTGGTGGAAAGAGGAATCCAATGCACTGATCAAATTTTAATTTTTAGTATGTTTGTAGGGTTGCATACAATTAAAACAATTTAAAAATTAAATTTATTTTCAACGTAACAATTGTTCAATATGTGCACCATTCATTTGTTGGCAGCATCCCAGTCTGTGGTAGGTTTCGTCCCTTACATTATGCAACATTTACGGTGTTATTTTTCCGATTTCCTCTCTTATCCTTTCCTGCAGATCTGCTATGTTGTTGGGTTTCTGAATGTAAACCCTACTTTTAAGATGTCCCCACAAAAAGAAATCCAGTGGTGTAAGATCTGGAGATCTTGCTGGCCACTCAATATTACCTCGCCTCCCAATCCACCTACCGGGAAAAATTCTGTCCAGATACTGACGAACAATGGCAGCATAGTGTGGTGGGGCTCCATCTTGCTGAAACCATAACCTCTCGTCGGTCAACTTAGGGTTTAAGGGGTTTGGAAATAAATGACATAGCACTGGCATTAGTTCGTGCTGGAGTAAACGCAAGTATATTGCTCCATTAAGAGTGTCATCAAAGAAAAATGGTCCTACAATTCTATCTTGTATTATTCCGGCCCACACATTAATTTTTTGTGTGGGCGCTGAGTGTGAAGTTCCCTCATCCAATGGGGGTTCTCTTCAGCCCAGTAACGACAATTTTGTCGATTTACGTGCCCATTTAATGTAAAAATAGCCTCGTCAGAGAAAACTATCCACTCTAAAGATAACTGGTTTTGATCTATACAAGTCATCAATAAATCGCAAAATTCCACTCGTCGATCTGGATCATCTTCAAGTAGCTCTTGAACAGCTTGCATTTTATATGGGCGTTTTTTATCATATTTAAGTATTTTAAAAACTGTTTTGTGATTAAGATTACTATCACGGGCCAGTTGACGGGCTGGAGTGATTGGATTTTCTTCTAGAGCAAGCAACAAATTTAACTTCGTGTCGTCATCAACAACAGCCTGCCTCTTACTCGGTAATTTCCTGACATAACCCATCTCTCGATATTGTGCCTCAATTTTACTAATGGTACCTTGATTTAGTGGTGGCAAGTCAGGATGCGTTTCTCGAAAAAAGCGAACAACTTCGCATTGAGTTCGCGCCCTATCACCATATCCAATCATCATCAAAATTTCGATTTTTAGTGATTCAGTTAAATAAGACATTTTCACCAATTTGAAATAACACTTCGTTTCAAACTCCGAATACAGCATACAAACTAAATTACTCTTTGCGGCCGTGTAAAAACACTAGCAAAAAATAACAAATATCAGTTGTGGCAAAAAATTGCTTGGAATTTTTTGTGGGGACATATGAAAAGTAAGGTTTACATTCCAAAACTAAACAACACACATTTTGAGTACGAAATTGTTGCGTTAAAAATAAATTACTACTAAAACTATAAAATTACGTTTTAATTGTATGCAACCCTACAAACATACTAAAAATTAAAATTTGATCAGTGCGTTGGATTCCTCTTTCCACCAGCTTTACAATGAGGGGTCACAAGCCATAGGGTTGCATTTGAAAAAATCATGTCGAGGGTGGTTTCAGCCACCCCTGAAGGGCTATATTTTTCATATTACTTGCAAAATGTAGGTAAATACATTTAAAAGTTGACGTGTCTCGGGAATTTTTTGAAAAATCATTCACCACCCCGCTAGCGAATATATTCCAGTTAAAGTCTCCACCATGTATATTTATATATAGAGACATCCAAAAAAAACGTCATCAACTCTGGCTATGAACGAGAGAGATAGCAATAGCTCTCATGTCTAACCTTTTCGGTTATATCAAACTTTTGACAAGTGACTGTCACAATTTGTAAAATAAACAATAGCTGTCATATGATGTGACAGTTTTGACAAGTAAATAAGGTTATAAATTCGAATAAGAATAGAAATACGTCTTTTTTTTCTTGGCCAACTTTGATGACGTTTTTTTTGGATGTCTCTATATAAGGGACAATCCATGTCAACCGAATCAGAGCTACGGCCAGAATTAGAATCAACCAAAAAAAAATCGACCAATGGCTCATTTTAAAGCTTAGAGCGCCCACTTTCAGATGCCGAGTGCGCTTTTGAAAAAACTAATATGGCGGCTGGAAGTCGGAGAAAAATCGAATGTCAAGCAAAAAACGCTTGTAAAAATAAAAATTCGCAACCGATCGGGTCGTTTTTAGGCTCAAATTGTAGCTGATGGATGCCCCTAAAAAGTTGGCGTGGTAGGCTCGCAAAATCCAACATGGGGGATCCCATATGGAGGTCAAAAAATCCAATACGGTGGCCGAATTTTTTGAAAATCAACCGATTTGCACCAAATTTGGTATACGGAGGTATTGGGGATCACTGATCACGAAATTACCTAATTAGATGGAAAAATTAAACTCGACGTTTTTTTAACTAGAAACATTATGTGGCAGTTATTTTTTTTTTGTATATTTTGACAGCCGCTTTTAAAAGTTGCGAAACTTTGTTGTATCAGGCCTCGATAGGTATAACCGCTATTTCCATCTCTCTCGTTCATAGCCAGATTTTATGATGTTATATAATATAATAATTCACTTTTTATTATAATTATTATGTGAATAATTCTCTACCCAAACCATAGTTGTCTTCAGGAACCTGCAGTTCCAGAATCTACAATTACCTTTCTGTCTATTATACATTCTCTGAATTTTAGATATTAAAATTGCGCGTAAAGAAACGCTTTATTTTCATTACTCAACGTTTGAATTTTCAACAAAATTTAATATTCTCAAAAATGGCGAAGGCGCTAATGTAAAAGTCAGTTCTTTTTTTTAAGTGGCATTTATTAGCTCGTCAAAGCATTAATTGTCTTTTTTAATTACAGGTATCTTCAGTATATTATTTCTAATATATCCCATAACTTCATACTTATATGTATTATTACGTTTATTTAAAAACATACGTTACATTACAACGTAATTGACATAATTTTACATCCTCCTGAATCAGAAAGAAGATGTAAGTCAAAAAAGCAATACGACAGTTATATGTCATTTTTAACAAACGTTGTTTATAGTGTAATATGAGTAGATGTGCAATATCGAGCTGCCATTAGAAATAAAATATTTTGCTTTAAACCTACATACATATGTATGTATATCTAAATTTAAGAATTTTTTTCGCCCCAGATTTAGTTTATACCATATATTTATTACCGATATATTTTGAGTTAGAAGGGAAAACTTTATAGGAAAATACTAATAAGGGCATATAGAAGCCCGATCATGTTTTCGAAAAAAAAAAAAATGGAGAGCGAGGATCACTTTTAGTTGTGAAACTTAATTGACACAAACTTAGAGATGTGATCACAAACCTACATGCCTTTATTATTGTTTTTGTGAAAATTTATTTTTCTGTTCTAATACCAGACATTCTGGAGCACCAGTAAAAAAACCTGGGGCAAAAAAAAATATTAAATTTAGATATTTGTGGATTTAAAGCAAAGTATCCCAGAATGTTTGTGATATTTTTTTCATCTCTAAAAGGAGCTAGATATACCACGTATATTAGACTGCAAATAACAGTATCATATGCATTGTAGTAATAACCAAAGTTGGATACAACGGAACATGCCACAGAGGCGTAGGCATCTTAAGTATAATACACGAAAGTAACTACCCTTTCGCACATTTGCCATACTTTATTATGAAAGGTTGTAGAATAGCTCCAGCTGTCACAGGACTACTGCAATCAAATCAAATTGAGGCAACCCCCGTGTCAATAGTAATAACCAAATATTATTAAAATACTGTGTACTTATGTAAAAACTGACCAAAAAGACCTCACTTTGACGTAATCGATTTTTTGTTACTTCTAACTTTGTGATTAAGGAGGATGTAAAAAATTATTTAGAAAAACATTTATTAAAAATGTTATTCTAAACATGCTTTCTAACTTTTTGTATTAGTCTTGAACATAAAATAGTTTGCACCAAAAATTCATTTATTTTTTGCTGACCTTTATAAATTGAGTTATTCGTTGTCCGCTTACATTGTTTTGAACAATAACAATATTTTTCTTGGAGAAGAAATCTCCAGAAAATACGATTTTAATGATGAGCAACTTCGTTAGAATTGTGGTACGAGGGTAAGTTGAAAAAACGTCAGGAACCACTTTTTCACCATATTGCACTGAAATTTCGTATTGGTGCTAGTCTTTTACAAAATAATAACGTTCCTTTATAATATTTTTTCTCTAGGGTCGAAAATAAAGGTAGTTTACTCTTGGGTCGATTTCAAATTTTCGTATATTACGAACTTTTTACTAGGTTTGATCGGCGTTATTTTAGTTTAAACACATGCCCAAACAACTGACGGTCAAATTTTTTAAATACAAACACAAACATTTTTCCCATATGGTGCAAACTTTATGGATGGCACTGTAGATATAGGGAAATCTTAAGAAAGTAAATCTAAAATAACGTGTAGAATCGAAATCTGGTATAAAAAAGCCACCATTCCATTTGAAATAATGAAGTTGATGCTAACTTCCGGTACAGCCCGAAGTGCAGTCACCTTGAAAATATTTCCATCAAATTCGTCATAGACCTATTAGATCAAGTCCAAATTTTCAAAAATCACAAGCTTCTGCATGCCCTAATCCTTTCGATCTAATGGTTTCGATCAATCACCCTATTTTATATTCCTGAAAGTATTTCATTTGTTAAGATGACGAAATGACCGTCGGGAAGAAGTCAGTTTTCGGTGTTTATAAAAAAATATGAATAAAACATTTCGGCGGCGGCGTCACGGACTTTTTGTCGATCCCCGAGCCGCCTCCTCGATCCGAACAAAAAAATGTATCTTAACGAGCGGCGCGGCAGTCATCGAAATTGATTAGTCGCGCGCGTCCGACGTCTGTAGCTCTCCCTCGGGTTAGATAAGGACAATAGAGCGTGATGCGCGCTATTATTATCGGCCGGCGTGGCGCTACGCTCCCTCGAATTGGAAACGTTTCATGAAACTATCGAGGGCCGTTTGACTTTAATAGCGTTTGCATTTTAAATTGCGCTGCCGCGCTACGTGCCCGCCGCGGATATGATTTAAGGTGCGAATCCAGTGTGCGGGCTCCAGGCTTTTTGGCACTATTTTTAAATTTTTTTTGCAAAAGATCAATATATATCGAGACCCGTTTTTTTTTTGTTTGTTTACATATTCGTTTACACGTTTCAAGGAGGTACTCAATTTTTTTTTTCAACTTACTTTTTTCATCGCAATGCGTGTTAACGTTCCTATTTTTTAACCCTAGAACTACAACGTGGAACAAATTAAACAATTATTACAACGTGGGGTCATCAGTGACCCATTTTTAAATTAACCTAAATAATTTATAGATCAAAAATACACTTTTATAGCATCAATTCTTTATTGTCTGTATTATCACAAAAACGCCTTATATCAGTAATACCGTAAACATAAAATATTTTTTGAACAAGTCAGATTAATATAAAAAAGTATTTTTTGGGACATTTCTTAACAAAATATAATGAACAATTCCTATGAAGGGGAAAAGTAGATATATTAGGTAATTTTAGTTTTTACAGTTCTCACAAATATTAAATTGATGTTCAACACATTTACCACAGTGAATACAAATATGACGTCCTTTCCTGGCACGAACTCTTGGACAAAAATCACATCGCCGTGAACGTTTTGGAGGGGTTTCGATCTTATTCGAATGGTAATTCCTCGGGATATCCAAGAAAATCCCGAATTGATTGTCTAAATTTTCTTGGAAGTCGAAGTCCTGGTCCTTTTTTGAAATCAACGGTTAAGCATACCATGTAAACCCATTGCGACCAAAGAATTTTGCTCGATCGGCCACGAATTCTTGTAACACCTCATCTTCACTCGGCACTTCATCCTCGGGTTCTTCTTGTGTAAATTCATCTTCCTCTTGATCATCCTCATTACCGTTAGATTCCTCATACAAAGCCTGCCACAATTCATAATCAGTAAGAGGTGGGTTTCTGTCACCCATTATAGAAATTCTACAAAAAAAAATCCTAATAGAAATTGCCATAATAAAGTAAAAAATATGGACTTACCAAAAAAAAAAGCAACGTTAAACACAACTTGGGGTCACGACAAGAAAAAATAAACGGATGTTAATCGCAACGTGGGGTCAAGACAGATACTTCCACTTTGAGATGTCGCCCACAACTGAAGCTAGATGGACGGATAGCGTTGACTATAAATTAGTGACGTGTGTACGCCAAAATTTCCAAACGTCTGGGTCATCGGCGACCCCATGTTGTGGTTCTAGGGTTAACTATACAGGGTGTGTTTCCATGAAGTAGCATGAATGATGCCAGTAAGTAAAAGAGGTCAAAATAAGTCCATTGAACTAAACATACAGTGATGCTCAAATGTATTAGACGCCATACATTTTCTAAAGTTCTTATCTCAAGAAAAGATGCTCATTAAAACTGTGGGAAGAAAACAATTACACCCCCGGGTGTCTAACGAGCTATAAAAAAAACATTGATTTTACGGATTTGCAGTTTACTCCAGGTTTATAAAAACTGTTACATATAATATGATATTTTATTTGTATCTACATAAATTAGCGATTATTTTTGAGTTACCCCTATATCGGACAATATCCGTTATTCGACTGCCCACTTTTCATGGTTTTTGCCCAATTTAACCGTTCCTGCTTGTGACTTACCGTTAACAGTGGTTTGCGAAGGGGTCTACGGGCATGCAAGCCGACTTCCCTAAGACGTATCCTTACTGTTTGTGCAGATACAGCCACATTGCTTTTCTCTTAACTCGTAGGCAATATTTTGTGCACTTTTTGTCTGTTCCTGTAGAGTTATTCTTGTTATAATCTAAGGGTTTATTTCATAGCATCCCATAATATTTAAAATAAATAAAGTTTAACACATAAAATGTTATGGTAGTGGTTTAACAATTATGCATATATCTCTAAAACCATATAAAAATGAAAAATTCAGGTTATCAAAAAAATTGTAGTTTAAACAGGTGTATATAAATGTGTCAAAATAGAATCCGAAACATGCACAATAATAAAATTTCGGGAACAATTTTCATGTTATAAAAAAGATTGTGAAGAAAACTACTTAAAACCTAATTTAGAAATTATTTTATGCATATCTTCGTCAAATGTTGCACCCGTCTTGAGACACAAAGTCCTAAAAACATTCAAAAGTTAATATACATTTTAAATAATACATATAAATAAATAATATAAAACCATATTAACAATTAGTATGCATATGTAAAAATAATTTCTATGTTCATTTCTATGTTCAAAAAAATTGTGAAGAAAACTATATCAAATCATTCAGAGATTATTTTATGCAGGGAGCACAGTTTGCCATGAACATGTTGTTGCTACGCCATCTATTTTAAATTAATTCTATGAAAGTTTTCGTGGCACTGTATAAAATATTTTGTGTATTTTGAATAAATAAAATGTATTTTGAATTTGATTTTATATAGTGTTTTCGGAGTTTGAAGCGAAGTTTCTCTACATTATATACGTAGAAATAAATGTTCTACAAGAATCGACGAGAAAAAAAAAACAATCTTATTTGGAAAAAAAATTCGGTAGAGAATGTTTTTTTGCATTGCTATTTTTTGTTTATCGTCATAAATGTCATCTTAAACATACCATTCGATAGATATTTTCAAACAAATTTCAAATATGTGATATGCTACAGTTTTACCTGCAAATGAAAAAGATACAGGGTCGCGAATATCAAAATGAATCACCATATACATATACATATAGTCCCTTTATATTTAATTGAAAATATAAATATAAAATATAAAATATAAACAACAACCTGGGGAACAAAAAAAGCGGTGCAACTCTATGATTCCATGGGCGTGCATATCTCTTTTTATAAATTCGAAAATTGTGAAATAATTTTTTTCATTCAAATCAATATAGGAGATTAAAATTAACCTGCATACAAAACTTAATATTTTGTAATATAATTTGCTGTAAATAATGCTCATTTAGCCAGACAATCTCAAAAAATTGTCTGTTTTAATAAACCTAGCTGAAATACACGTCACTGGCGCTTAAACAAGTCAGAATTCCAAATGTCGTAAATCATTTTAACGACGTCGTAAAAATTTTATGGCACAGTGGACCGAAGAAGTATCAGCAATGTATTAAATGCAAAGTAGTCTAATAGTCTCGTTGACCAGTGTTACCGCCAGTGGCTTACTCTGTGCCGCCAGCCGCCGTTGCCGGCTCTTCGAAATTTTCTTGAGTATAGTAATATACATAAAGTTGTTTGAATTTATAATTATTTTTTCCAGCAATTTTAAACGCTTTATTTTAATGCTAACTGATAAATTTATATCTATGTATTTTTTTTTTAATATTTCCAAACTAGCTTTCTAAGAACGTCACGAACTAACAGTTTACTGAATTATGCAGTATACTTGTATAGTGAGCTTAGCAATTTAGAAAATATATCTGACAACCTTGCTTTTTTCCACCTATTTTCAATTTAGAATGGAAATAGAATACTGTATTTAGGAAATTTTAAAATATAACAATTTCACTTTATCTAAAGTACTGCAATTTATCTAAAATATTACATTTTTCTTTTTATCCTGAACTAGGAATTTACTGTCTGTCAGTTTCTTTGAAGTCATGTCATTAGCAAATACAATTTTGTGCGCCTCAACTGCTGACTACGCCCGTGAGTCAGAGGAGACGGGAATAATTTTATCAGCATAGCTGAAGTCGAGGGGACCTTCTACGATTTGCTATGCTGTCAGCTAAATATTAAAAAATATTTTCATCCGTCTATATTGAACCTGTGAACAGTTTGGCCATCAGATTTAGGTAGAATTTTTAATTTAAGAAACGAACATCCAAAATTCCGTCTCAAAATTGTTATTGACGTATTCATACAATATAACATTTGTAAAAAGAGTCAATCCATAGCGGCATATAGAAATTAAACAGATTAGAATACTCACAAACAGAGTACAGACACACTTTTATCTTATCTACATGAAAGAGGATTTAACTCTCCGATATGGCTCCCGTATATACTCAGTATAGGTGATGAAGGTATTATGCAACGCATCGTAAACTTTTTCAAGGCAATCAAAATAGATATTTAATAATGTACCTAATCTTCCTCAAATTTATCACAACCTTTGTTTTTACCCTTCTGTTTGTTCTAAACCTATCTTACCTGTCGTCAAGTGTTGTATGTCTAGAAAACTACAATGCCCTGACAGACCCCTGGGCGAGAAGCGGGTGGCCCTGTCTATTCCCTCATTATTTTATATCCTTCCTTAAACTAATAGTATAATTCGTGGCTAATACACTTAACGTGTGAGGTCAATAATCAGAAAAAAAAGAATACTCACCTATGTAATAATTTGAAACTTATTTTTTCTTAGCTAAATCGTTCATCTAATCAACATTTCGAAAGGTGTTAAAAAGCTTCGGATATAAGTAGAATATTTGATAAAAAGTTGGTAGGCATTATTAAGTCAATAAGAAATATGAGTAGAAAACTACGCTCGACATTCGTTTCTATATTTTCACGTTCATACATTCACGTGTATCTATATTTTCGAAAGCGTTTTGTATAGCACTAAAAAAACGTCAATTGTAGCACTAAAGCTGTATCACAAAAATGATCTGTAATTGATACCCTGGTTATTACAGAAAAACAATTTTTTCCGGAATTGTGAGACTCTAGCGGCTAAACGAAGCAACTTAGGCTATATACAAGTTGGCCCAAATCGTTTTCATTTAGGTCGAAGAATCTACGTTGTACGCTTAATTCCCCCGGACACCCCGTATATCTATTGAGCTTTTTACAGCAATATTTTTTTTACTTTTTAATAAAATATGAAAATCATTTAATTAACATTTTCGTTCAATATTTCTTTAATTAATAATCATTTTTAAATTTCATTAAAATCTTTGGTTTTGAACGCCTAGCAGTCTAAACTTCCAAAACCATCATATTAAAATAGTATTTGCGAAATAATTTTATGATTAATAATTTTCTGATTATACTATTCACTATATTATATTATTCTGATTACATATTTTGCTTCTCAATGAATGTTGAATTGAAAGAGTACATCTCAGGTTTTGGTAACGTGTACCTCAGAATCGCTAATTTGGATACGAAACAGGTGAAAGGCAAGTTTTAATGGCACATTAGTAAATATGCTGAATTTTGTCACCTACTCATCTCACGCCAAGCGCGACACTAATGATTTTGATGGATTTATGAGTAATAAAAAGATGGAGTGGTGTTATAATTAATGCCTACTTTATATCGTCGTATCTTTCGGTTTCTGAAATGAAACGGGAATAGTAATAAAAGTATTACTACCAATGTGCAGTCTTACTTAGTACAGTCTTCTTACAGTAGTAAATAACTTTTAGTAACAAAAATTAATTAGCAGTTTAAAAAAAATGTAATAAAACTTTTTCATCTTTAACCCTACCATAACGTCAGAATTTGTAATATACATCTGAAATAAACTTAACAATAAATGAGGGTACAAAGCAAGAACTGATATAGAGAAAATTGAAGAAAACATTTTTATAGAAATAACAAAATATACCAGTGTTTTTATTTTTGTTTTCCATCGTTTCTGTCCAGTTGTCTAAATGTTATCCTTTTTTGTATACAAGATAGGTTACCAACGATATAAAACAACAACTTTAAAAAGTTCTATTTTGGATCAGATTTTGATTTTAAGTTGTTGGCGTTGGAAGATCATTCGGTCATATTATTTAAACTATGTAAATAATTCTTGATACTACATGTATAAGTACTATTGGTATACTCAATAGGTACATTATATGTATATGGTACATAAGAAATTGCCTAATTAAGAAATTTGATATCCATAGACATCATAATAAAATTTTAACACCTAAATTTTTAGCTTAGTCAGTCGGGGGGAGTTAAAAGGAGATTAGATGCGGAAGGTAAGAGTGGTAAGTGGAAAGTAAGCTGATTAGAATTTTAAATATAAAGTTAGGAATGTGTAATGAGCAAAGTTGTAAATATTTTTACTGCCTTTCCCCTTCCAGTAAGGAAATATAGTCTTAAGGGGGGTTTATCTTGAAGAAGAGTAAATGAAGGTTAAAAAATCCATGTAACGCTTGGTTTTATAAGTGTTTACGACATATTTGCGAATTCGATTATAAAGATCTGCAATAATTACACAGGCACACAAAATAAATAAAAGTCGAGTGTTAGAAGACAGACTTATGAATTCCCATGCATTTTGACTCGCTGAACACGAATCCGATGTCCGTTTTGTCCGATTTCCTCTTGCATTTTTCCTAACCTCAAAAAACGTCTTAAGAATGCCCAAAAAATCTCAAATAAGCTGAATCTTAAATAAGCTGACCAAAATTTCCATTCGTATTTTGGGGCGCTGAGATCGAATCTAAAGTCAGAATTGACCGATCAGTTAGGAATTTTGACATGACCTGAAAAACCACATTAAAAATTCCCGAAAAAATACCCAAACAAGTAAATAAAACAGTTAAAAGAGCTGATCACTATATCTATCCGTAATTTGAGGCGCTGAAGTTGAATATGAGGTCAGCGTTAGCTGATCAGTTAGAAATTTTGATATAACCTCAAAAAATACCTAAAAAATGTAAAAACATCCAAAACAAATTAATTAAACGCTTCAGACAGTCACTAGAAAATTCTAAGACAGTAACTATACACAAGGAACTCTAAACCATAATAGTTATTGCGTTATGAACTTAACAGTTCTTGTCTTAATTTATAATAGATTTAAGTTTTTGGTTTAAAGTTCTTGTCTCAGGTTATGTTAGGGTTAATAATTCTTAGCTTAAAGTTCTTTGTGTAAAGCTTTTACCTTAGGTTATGTTAGGTTAAAATTTTTTTTGTTAAAGATTTAATTTATTTGTTTTGGTTTTTTTTTTGGTGATTTTTTACATGTTTTTTGAGGTTATGTCGAAATTATTTACTGATCGGCTAATTCTGACCTCGGATTCAGTTTCAGCGCACCAAATTACAAATAGACATAGTGATCAACTCATTTATCCTTTTTATTTAGTTGTTTGGGATTTTTCGGATATTTTTAAGGTGTTTTTTGAGGTTATGTCAAAATTTCTTACTAATTGGCCAATTCTGACCTCAGTTTCAGCCTCAACGTCCCAAAATAGTATGAAAATGGTGGTCAGCTCATTTAAGTTTTTTATTTACTTGTTTGAGATTTTTCGAGCATTCTTAAGGTGTTTTTTGAGGTTAGGAAAAATGCAAGAGCCAATCGAACAAAACGGACATCGGATTCGTGTCCAGCGGGTCAAAATGCATGAGAATGGTGTGCCTATGTAATAATATTCCCAGTTTACAGCAAAAAACTATTAGCATGTATGCGTTATATGCATTTTTTTAGTGAACTCCGTTTATATATTACACGTTACATGATAAAAAAGAACACATATCCTGTACGTTATACTTGTTTTGTTAACACAACTTGGTCACATTAATTGATAATACGTTGTCGACATGCCATGTTTTAATTTTACAATTTTACAACTGTAACTTTAAGTGTAGACAGTCGCCGAATATTTTTTTCACAAATTAATTATTGACAGAGGTCGTTGATTAATGGTATAAAAAGTAGAAAGCACAGGTTCGAACCTTGCGGAACTTCTGAATGGCTATATACATATCGGAACGGATATATTTATGGTATTTATATTTATGGTCGACTGCGCGCTCCAAACTAAAGAAACGTCCAAAAAAAGTCATCAAATCTGGCTATGAATGAGAGAGATAGAAATAGCGGTCATGTCGAAGCATTTCGGTTATGTCAAACTTTTGACAAATGACTGTCACAATTGTAAAATAAATAATGGCTGCCATGTGAGGTGAAAATTAACAATTAAATAAGGTTATAAATTTAATATAGAATAGAAATACGTCTCTTTTTACTCGGCCAACTTTGATGACGTTTTTTTTTATGGCCCGTTGCTTTAAGGTCCGATTTATTCACTTTTTTAACAAATAAATGCCTTGAAAACAAGAGAAGGGGTCATTTGGGTCATATAATTTCTTTATTACCATAAACTGATAAAAGCCTAATTTGTTTTTGACTTGAATTGAATTCGTTAATCAGTTTGTTGTGTAGTTTTTGTTTAATTTTGTAGTTTTTCGAGTTTTGTTACACTTTTTAATTTTTATAGCATGTTTAACCATTATCTTTATGACCAATTATACAGGCTATTTTCTTTGGGGTTTTCCTTCTTTTTGTAAGGTTACAATTTGCAGTCTCCCCTGTGACGAGAAATGGATACTACGTCACATTGTTGTTAAAAATATTAACATTATTCTACAATTCAACAAATAACACATCTACTAAGTAAGTAGACAGTGGCGCAGCCAGGGCGGAGGGCGTGGGGCCAGCCCCCCCCCCCCAAGCTAGCCAGCAACCAACAAAAAATCATGGTCTCTTTATGCATAATTATCATACTTAATTGCATAATTTTTGTTTTTTTTATACGTTTATCATTGTTTAATAGACCTTAATAAAAACACACTTTTCAAGATTTTTTTTTTCACGGGATAATATCATATTGTGTATGCTAGTATAAAGAAAATAAAATTTGACTGGGAGACTCGCCCTCTTGCATTTTTTCAATTTAATGCGTATTTTTAGAGTTAAAAAATTAAAAACTTTTAGAATTATAAGTTTTTGAATTTGTTGCTTTAAAAATTGAAAAATAGCATGACACATTTTTTACTCAAAATTTTGCGTAGAATACGATGGTAGTTTTTATATTCCGTGATTCGTCATATTCTCATTGTGGGGCTTCATGGGGCCCCATAAAAAACAAATTTTTATTTTTAAAAAAATTTCCCTTATTCTACGTTAAATTTTAAGTAAAAAATGTCTTGTAAAAAATTATTCAAGCTTTTATTAAAAATTACTCAAGTTTTGCCTTATTATAAAATTCATCGAGGTTAATTATTTTTTTACTCAAAAAAGTCCGCGTCAAATGAAAAAAATTAGAGAAGACATTTTTTACTAAAAATTTAATATAGAATGAGGGAAAAATTTTTTAAAGTAAAAATTCATTTTTTATGGGGCCCCATGAGGCCCCACAATGAAAAATATGACAAATCACGGAATATAAAAAATAGCATCATATTCTACGCAAAATTTTGAGTAGAAAATGTCTCATGCTATTTTTCAATTTAAGGCGTATTTTTAAAGCAACATATTCAAAAATGTATTAAATGAGAACTACCATTATAAAAGTTTTCGATTTTTTTTACTCTAAACACGCGCATTCAATTGAAAACATGCAAGAGATCTTTTTTAGTCAAAATGTTGTGTAGAATAGCGTGGTATTTTTTAAAAATTGTGATATTTTGAAATTCATCATATTTTTTGTTGTAGGGCCCCATAAAAACGAATTTTCTAAATCGGACACCAGATTCGTAATCGGCGACCCTAAAAACCTAATATTATGGTTGTCATACATTTTTTTATGTACCAAGATATAACGTAAAAATGGTCAATTTTCACCTTTCGAGCCTTCTAGCGGTTATACCGTTGCTCATCCCATTCTGGGACAAAAGCCATCCGAAAGTAAAGTTGTCAAGCTTTTTTTTAAGCAAAAATTTTTTTTTTAAGAAGTCATACCCTTCCAAATTTCGATTTTAAAGTTTTAACCCTCTGAAAAGAGGTGAAAACTACCCTTAGTGAATTAAAAAGTATTTTTATCGCAATATACTGGAAAAATGCGATGTTTTTACCGTTTCTTCAAATTTTTTTTTTATTCGCGCTCATTTGCTTACAACAGTCGCGAATTTAAGATTGTCTAAAATGCTCTAATTTTGTGACCGTTCGTGACGAGAGCATAATGTGACTTGAGCTCTAAAATTTTAGGTATCAACTTTTCTTATCACATACTATTTATATACAAAGTTTCAGAGAAATCTATTTTTTTTGTGGCGAAGTTGGCGTGGAATGTCCCATTGGCCAGTTATTACAAGCCTATTTTTTTTCGTTTGTATCGGCAACCCCCGGCGGATCGATGCGACGAGGAAACCTCCCGGAGGAAGAAAAAAATCGCCCCCGCCGCCGCGGCACGCCACTGCCGCTCGGGAGCGTAACCCAAGTTCGCCCGGAGAGAATGGGGGAACGGCGAGCTATCGTCGAGTGCCGGGCCGGGGCGCGGGCGGACGGGCGCGGCGGGGGGCGGCGGCAAGGGAGGGGGCGGCGAGGGAGCCGGGCGCCGAGACGCCTTTGTAGCGTGACGCGATGCCGCGAGGCGGGCGTCGCGCCACCGACGGAGACGGATGCAGCGCCGCTGCCGCGTGGGAGGCCACCTGTCTGTGGCAAATGTCTCGGTTAGCGCCTCTGCCACCGCCGTATCCTGACTGCTCGAAAGCCTTTGATAAATCTATCGCATCGGCCTGTCAGCCGAAGGTAATGGCCAGAGCGCGGGTATTATGCAGCGAAACGACGCGACGGGATTCGGCGACGATAATACGAGGAAAGGCCGCGATAAAAATTAGGTTTAATAAAGAACCTAACCTTTAGGTTTTTAATTTTACACGTCAAAAAGTATTGTGAGATAAAAAAAAGTCCGCAAAATATATACACTGGATTCGCTCCCGTATTTCTCAGTTAAGGCTAGAACTGTCAATACAGGAGGTATTTAGGTATGTTGATGAGTAGGATCCGGAAAAAATGTGCCACAACGCAGGGTCGGACTCGTAATTCGTCATGTCATTGACGGAAGGACATATGAGGGGTACAGATGCAAAACTCACATTATCCATAATTTTTCGAAATAGAGTTAGTGGCGCTATCTTGTTCATCGTGTTGATCTACACCATTTTAAAGTTTAGAAGTGGCACAAAACTAAAATTTTCGTATTAATTTTAAATTGTGGAATCTATGAATTGTTTCAAAAGTCACATTTTCCTACGATCTGAAGTTGCCAAAACTCACATTATTCATATCCGCCAATGAAAAAGCTTAAAGCGATAAACCGTCTAAAAATATGACCGACTGCCTAAGGAGAATGTTAGTTTTGCTTCTCTTCTTGTTTAGCGTTCCTAGATGGTTGGTTCCGTGTTATTCCGATATACCATTGAGTTTGTTTCCAAGTTCCTTTTCTTAGCTTAAATTCATGAATATTAGTGAAAAAATAATATTATGTAGAATAATTTGGAGTAAAACTACCATTATCGAAAAAGTTGTATCAAATCTCGCATTATCCAAATTTTAATTCACTTTCTTGGAGTCAAATATTGTTGTGGTTGTTATTTCACCAATTGAAAAGCCAAGAAATTTAAAGTTCTAATGCAAATACCACAAAAAAATTCAGAGCCTTAAGTTACTTGAAAAGTGAGAAATTCCTTCTTGCTGTACAATTTTTAAAAGTGGATAATGTGAGTTTTGCATCTATACCTCTCATATGTGAGACCAAAAAGACAGGAGTACAAATGCGTTAATAATGTACATATCTATCGCTTGTGTTATTTAGAAACACCGACTGTCTTCAGTGCTTGAGTGTACGTTGCCACGACCAGTAGTCTTTCTGCATTTCTTCTCATTAAACGTGACCGTTTTGGCATATACATATGGCTGTAGAAGTTAAATGATCGTTTCCACATCTACTGACGTTAAAGGTGCAAATTCAAAATAGTTCGCATGGACAGAGGACGACACCCCACGCACATTATTTTCACGAATTTCGCACAGTTTTTTGTCAGTACATTATTATTTTTACATCTACAGAGGACAATGTACGTGTTACTAATATTTTCATATTTTTAGCCGTTGATTGCAAAACCCATTTAATTGCTATCAATATCTGGGGCGAAATATCGGAAACACCTAAAATTCGTATCAGAATTTTAACGACTTTATTACAGCGAAAATCTATTGGTTCGTCCACTGTCAGTCACAAAAAACTTATTGCGTATGTCTCCTTTGATATTTCCCATTACCCGTTGATATGTCTTCTGTATGTTTTACGCAACGTAAGCAATGGTAAATCGGGAACATATTTGGCAAAAAAAACGTCTAAAGTAAATATTGCCAGCCACGTTCCACGAAAGGCTACACATATGAACAACTCAAACCAAAATTCCTCTTTTGTAACAGTGCCAGATATATTTTGTTGATGGATGCTTAAATCTAAATGTATTTCATAGTCTCGGCGACTACGAAATATATATACACGGTGGAGACTTTAACTGGAATATATTCGCTAGCGGGGTGGTGAATGATTTTTCAAAAAAATTCCCGAGACACGTCAACTTTTAAATGTATTTACCTACATTTTGCAAGTAATGTGAAAAATATAGCCCTTCAAGGGTGGCTGAAACCACCCTCGACATGATTTTTTCAAATGCAACCCTATGGCTTGTGACGCCTCATTGTAAAGCTGGTGGAAAGAGGAATCCAACGAACTGATCAAATTTTAATTTTTAGTATGTTTGTAGGGTTGCATACAATTAAAACATAATTTTATAGTTTAATTTATTTTTAACGCAACAATTTCGTACTCAAAATGTGTGTTGTTTAGTTTTGGAATGTAAACCTTACTTTTCATATGTCCCCACAAAAAATTCCAAGCAATTTTTTGCCACAACTGATATTTGTTATTTTTTGCTAGTGTTTTTACAAGGCCGCAAAGAGTAATTTAGTTTGTATGCTGTATTCAGAGATTGAAACGAAGTGTTATTTCAAATTGGTGAAAAAGTCTTATTTAACTGAATCACTAAAGATCGAAATTTTGATGATGATTGGATATGGTGATAGGGCGCGAACTCAATGCGAAGTTGTTCGCTTGTTTCGAGAAACGCATCCTGACTTGCCACGAATCAAGGTACCATTAGTAAAATTGAGGCACAATATCGAGAGATGGGTCATGTCAGGAAAGTACCGAGTTGTTGATGAGGACACGAAGTTGAATTTGTTGCTTGCTCTAGAAGAAAATCCAATCACTCCAGTCCGTCAACTGGCCCGTGATAGTAATCTTAATCACAAAACAGTATTAAAAATACTTAAATTAGAGAAAAAACGCCCATATAAAATGCAAGCTGTTCAAGAGCTACTTGAAGATGATCCAGATCGACGAGTGGAATTTTGCGATTTATTGATGACTTGTATTGATCAAAACCAGTTATCTTTAGAGTGGATAGTTTTCTCTGACGAGGCTATTTTTACATTAAATGGGCACGTAAATCGACAAAATTGTCGTTACTGGGCTGAAGAGAACCCCCATTGGATGAGGGAACTTCACACTCAGCGCCCACACAAAAAATTAATGTGTGGGCCGGAATAATACAAGATAGAATTGTAGGACCATTTTTCTTTGATGACACTCTTAATGGAGCAATATACTTGCGTTTACTCCAGCACGAACTAATGCCAGTGCTATGTCATTTATTTCCAAACCCCTTAAACCCTAAGTTGACCGACGAGAGGTTATGGTTTCAGCAAGATGGGGCCCCACCACACTATGCTGCCATTGTTCGTCAGTATCTGGACAGAATTTTTCCCGGTAGGTGGATTGGGAGGCGAGGTAATATTGAGTGGCCAGCAAGATCTCCAGATCTTACACCACTGGATTTCTTTTTGTGGGGACACCTTAAAAGTAGGGTTTACATTCAGAAACCCAACAACATAGCAGATCTGCAGGAAAGGATAAGAGAGGAAATCGGAAAAATAACACCGCAAATGTTGCATAATGTAAGGGACGAAACCTACCACAGACTGGGATGCTGCCAACAAGTGAATGGTGCACATTTTGAACAATTGTTACGTTGAAAATAAATTTAATTTTTAAATTGTTTTAATTGTATGCAACCCTACAAACATACTAAAAATTAAAATTTGATGAGTGCGTTGTATTCCTCTTTCCACCAGCTTTACAATGAGGGGTCACAAGCCATAGGGTTGCATTTGAAAAAATCATGTCGGGGGTGGTTTCAGCCACTCCTGAAGGGCTATATTTTTCATATTACTTGCAAAATGTAGGTAAATACATTTAAAAGTTGACGTGTCTCGGGAATTTTTTTGAAAAATCATTCACCACCCCGAATATATTCTAGTTAAAGTCTCCACCGTGTATAGACTATTGTAAGATATACATAAAATATGTGATCTGTCTATTTTAAAATCGTCGTAATTTTCAATATTTTCCAGTCTATTCACAAATGGTGAATAGTGTGCAAGAGCAACAGTGCCGTTGTTGCAAAAATCCACACAGTCAGATAATATTTCTATCATCAGTATATATACAGCAGACATTCCTTGGTAAAACCCCCCGCTCAACATAATACAAACGTCTTTTGAGTCATCAGTTCTGCCAACCGTCTGGCTGTTTGCCCTGGTAACATATATATACAAAAGTGGTGACAAACTCGATCCTACCAACTACAGACCCATAAGTCTCGTCTCAATCTGTGCCAAAGTAATGGAAATAATCATCACCAAACATATGTTAGATTTTCTTCTTGCGAACAGAATAGTGCCAGACACACTAGGTTTTTTGCCAGGCAGATCAACTACTACAAACCTCCTAACCTGCCTTAACGACTGGACTGCCAGCCTAGACAGGAGGCAACCTGTGGATGTCCTGTATCTTGACTTTTCTAAGGCATTCGACCGTGTGCCACATCGCAGACTGCTGTACAAGCTGGAGCATTTTGGTATTCGCGGATATCTTCTTAAATGGATCGATTCCTCTCCAACAGGACATGTTCAGTGCGAGTCGGCCAACATAAATCTGTTCCTCGTGCAGTGACATCAGGCGTCCCGCAGGGCACTGTTCTTGGCCCCGTGTAATTCCTTGTATACACGGCGGATTTATCAACACCACCGAGCTGCAAACACACCTTCTACGCTGATGACTTGAAAATCTACGGAAACCTTCTAGCTGAAGCATATCTGTTGAACAGCGACTTGGCCGCGGTAACGGAATGGTCCAGAACTTGGCTGATACCACTAAACGAAGAGAAATGCTCGGTACTACACCTTGGCAGCATCAACCCAGAATCGCCTTACCATTTCCCAGACAACCAACGTGTACATCCAGTGGCGATTCAGCGCGACCTGGGCATAATTATAAGAAGAGACTTGAGTTGGTCTGAACAGGCTGCTTCGGTGGTTAATTGGGCAAATTCCGCCTCCTACATTCTTGGAAAATCATACCAGGCCCGCGACAGTGAGCTGTGGATTAGACTTTTCAAGTCATATGTGCGCCCTTTGCTGGAGTGCGGAACTGTAGTCTGGAGTACAAACCTCATTAAGGATATCAAGCTGATAGAGTCCGTGCAGCGACGATACACCAAATTAATACCTGGTCTTTCATTCTTGGAAAATCATACCAGGCCCGCGACAGTGAGCTGTGGATTAGACTTTTCAAGTCATATGTGCGCCCTTTGCTGGAGTGCGGAACTGTAGTCTGGAGTACAAACCTCATTAAGGATATCAAGCTGATAGAGTCCGTGCAGCGACGATACACCAAATTAATACCTGGTCTTTCTCAGCTTGAGTACCACCAACGCCTCGAGTGTTTACACCTGGATAGCCTCAGTGACAGGCGCTCACGAAATGATCTCATCGAGACATACCGCATTCTCTCTTGACTTGACTTGACACTCACAACTTCTCTCGACTGGTGTGGTGATGGTGCGGAAGTGTTTCGTTTTGCATGGCCTGTTTCGCCTGATAGTGTTCTACGCTCGCAGCGGATGGTGCCGCGGAGACTTCCACGATCCTACTGTTCGTGCGCTGCCTGCCTGTTTCGATTAGCTCTGCTTGTAACGTCATTGCATATTTTTTTCTTTTCTTTTTCCTTTTATTTGTATAATTTGCGCTACACACATTTTTTTGTTTTTGGGCATAATATGTGTTACCTCTGCCCTTATTTTTGTTTAATAAATAAATAAATAAATATGTAAATACACTATATGAACTCACGAGTTAGCCACTCACCACACATAAGATTATTTTGAACTCGGTAAGCATGCGGTTCTAGCGTCGATCCGCACACATTGATGCCATGTAGAATACTAAATGTCGGCACTTGTCGGCACCATAATATTTGGCTCGATGTATGGCTAAACTGTATTGGATATCCTGTCTACCCGCATGGAACTGAGTTATAGAGTCCAACGTGTGTGAACGGGATCGGTCAGTGGCGTACGTATACACGGGCAAGAAATACGCGCTAAAAATACGGTTTATACTTTGATTATATCATAGAGTTGTATAGTGCCGACTCAGCGTATGGCACACTTTCAGGAACCTATTGATGACATATTCGCAATTTCTGATACAAAAAAAGATGTTTTAGACAATTTTGTTTCAAAATTACATGATCGTTCCCCAACTATACATTTTACATATGAAGTTGAAACAATGAAGAATTTTATCATTTTAAATGTATTAGTTATTAAAAATAGTGAAAATAAGTTAAAACTTGATGTATACACAACGGATACAGATACTCACAGGCAAAAAACCTCGACACTGGTAAATACCTCAAAACATGAATTACAAAAACTTTTAGGCAACCCAAATGATAAAACAGATACCAACGAAAATTCGAGAATTTATAAAATAAGTTGTAAAGATTGTGAACAAAAGTATATTGGGCAAACAAAAAGATAGATCTTAAATATTATAGATTCAAAGAATTTAAGATTCACTTAAAATATGGTAGAATAGAACAATATTTGGTAGCTCAACATGGTTTTGACAATAAGCATAGGGCAAACGTTAGTGGTTTAAAATTAATAAGAAATGTAATAGACAATAGACAGTTAGATGTATTTGAAAGTATAGTAATTGTTAAATATGTAAAAGTCTCATGAATAAAGATAATTGGCCGATACCTAACAGCCCACTGTTCTGGTTAATTTAACAAGGACATAAGTTACGACCCACCGAACCGCGACTCTTACGGGTCATTAACCTCATCTTCATCTTTCATCTTCATCGTTATCCTTCAAAATCATCTCCACCAGGGTTGATTCCACCAAGATTGGAGAAACGCGCGTAGAGACAAGAAAGTGTTTCGGTGTTCTATTCGATGAAAAGTGTTCTAGAATTGTCAGTTTTGAAGTTTTTATTATTAAGAAAATTAAAGATTAAGATTAAACCTGTTTCTCACAGATCTAGTAATAACTGGTCGAAATCCATAGCTATGTGTGGAAAGTCTGTTTAAAAAATCCTGAAAAGTCAGTGTTGATGACCAGGCGGTTACTGGCTATCAACCCTTCGACTATTTATATTACCAAATTTAATTTTGTTAATAATAAAAATTTCAGAATTTAAGAGTTCTAAGAGTAATAATTCAAGACATGCGTGATTAGCTTCACGGCATAGTGTGAGGACTTTTTTTATCTTACAGACAATGTAACAGTAGATCCAGGACAACTCTAACAGTTTTTATACAATACAGTCAGATTTTCCTATGAAAGATCGAGGCTGCAATAATTATTACTAAAATATTTAATACTATTTTCTGTATCATTTGATATATATGTATTTTAGCGAAATGCGTGTAAACTTCTAACAGTAATTAGTCCAAATGGTAAATGACTTATAAATTTATTATAGCACTATTTTCTGGAATAAATCCAAGAACATGTTTCCTGGTTCCTACTTTTAAATAATGTTATGTTTTATAAAACATAACATCTTCAAATATCAAAGTTGTATTTTTCATCAAAGAAACTCAAATTAATATCGTCATGATTGATATGTCATGGTCAATTTTATCAGTAGTGATGGAAATAAATGACTGTATTTTATTGTGATAAAATTAATTCTCTGTTTCTATTCATTTTGTTTTTTTATAAATTATAAACTACACATCGCTCTCTTGAAGCTCTTTGTTTTCTGTATACCTTTCCAACGGTTAGGACTAATGGTATGAACAAAATCCGGTTTGCAATAGATTTTTAATATTAAGATATTAGTAATTAGCCATTTTAAGCGGCATCGTCTAACAATTCAAAGTATTTAAAAACTTAGGAGAAATTACTTTGAACTGAATTTTGTTAATGAAACTTTATATTACTCTTGAAAAACAAAAAACTAAAGCAACTAGGTAAATCACTGTTATTAGCTATTAATTGTTTTAAATTGTTATAGATTAATATTTTGAAAAACGGTTTCTAAGGAATGTAGGGGGTTTATTTAGTTAATTAGGTGTGTTATTAATTTATTAAGGAGCATTTTCACAATATTTTAAGCGTAACATCTCGTTGTTAGCTAAAATCACAAAAAGATTGCACTATGAATCACATATATATGATCACATAAGAAGAAGCCCTATTACTTGAAGTGTTGTTTTCTCTGAGTGGGATAGTAGTTACTAATAACCACTATTTCATAAAATATTGACCAAAAGGGAAAGAACATGGGTGCGGCAAAATTAATGTGAAGAATGTGCCTTTAATTGGTCCAAAATTTGTCATTCTATCTCCATTAAGAGGTTATACTACCCCGCATTTTTTTCCCGTTTTTTTTTTATTTTTTAGTTAGATAGTTAGTTAGTTAAACTATCTTAGTTAGTTTAGTTAAACTATCTAAGAATGATATTCAAAAATAATTTTGGGGGCAAGCTTTTTTAAAAAAAAATACAGCTTATTTTCCGAACACGTCTCAGCGGTCCCGAACGTTCGAAAAAGCTGCTCTGCTGTATTATTACAGTTCTATTGGTAGTTTTTGTCGGTACAAATGAGTTATACGAGTACTTTCTCGAAATATATGTATAATATGGCGTTATTCAATCTTGGGGAAGCTAATAGGATCCTACAATAGACATATTATTTATATGATTAAATACGCGTTCGAACTTTAAACGCGTTTTTCTCTAAACTGTGTTTTTCAAATTGGCGTACAACATAGCTACATAGCTCAGTTTTTATCCGATAAACTTGATATTTTAATTGTAGCTTTTTATACAGGTTATCTATCGAAGTATACACGATTTTTGCGATTGATAAATAATTAGATTTGCAATAAACAATTTAAAGTCGATTTATTTTCGAAGTGATAATTTGTGAATTTTCAAAAAAAAATAAAATCTTGGGTACTTCCAAAGAAAAACTAATGTAGATTAAGAAAAATTTTGTGTAAAAAGTGGTGTACCAAGACTGCTACAGTTTACTTACGCCGATTTTGCTTACGTCGATTACGCATGTTACCTGGAGCTATGACGCCATTTTGTGACTTATATGACAGTAAAAAATACCTTTGTGTACATTAATACCCATAGAATCAAGTGTCAAAATTTCATTTTGATCCATTACATAGGTATCGAAAAAAATACCAAAAAAAGTCTCATTTTTCAGTGCGCTTGGATAGTATAACCCCTTAAAAGTACACACCTTGTAGTCCAATATATGCCCGCGTCATTACTTATTACTGTGCCATAAAGAAATACAGGTATATAATGGAACGTGTCGGGCATTATAGATCTTGTATTGTTTAATGAAAGAGCCAAAAGTGCCTTACTTATTCCGATCGCACTTACCCGTAATTAATAAAATATTTCTTTAATTGTCTGTTTTTTCTCTGCCCAATCGTCACTCAGACGAAAAATATAGAGGAATGAAAGTTTCTCTCCACAGCGACTAGTCGCATTCTTTTTGTGGTGTATAGCGACATTTTTCGGGAGTCTTGGACGAAAAATAAGAATATTTTTCATTACGCATTCGCATTTCATCGCAATACATTTATTTTTACATAGCGGCCCACGGTACCACTTAAGAAGAGGTCGTCGAAACGCCCGTTCGTGCTCTATCAACAAACTCCGGTTCGTGATTTCTAATTCCCAAATTTTCCCCCGATGTTTTGACGTCTCGTCCGGCATTCTACTTTTAAAATTGATGAAATTATTTCGTAAATATGGCGACGGAATTTCGAGTTGGGCGTCCCTGTGTCGTCCAAGCACTTTAAATCACAATGACACTGATATGCGTAACGAAACACTCGGTATATACCTCCAGTAGACGAAATATCACACCGGGTGTTCTCAACGGAATGTGTTGTTAAACTAGCTTTATTGCGACGTGATATTACGAATGATATGTTATTGCAAGCGCACAACACTACCCACTTCGGACCTCTCGTATGTCAGACGCGGATAGTCTATAATTCGCTGTGTTGTGCGAGCCGTTATTGATATTGCTTATTTTAAATTATTAATTACATGGCTTGTATAGACTATTTTACATACATAATGTTCGCCGTGATGCGGTCCTGTTATGCTCAACGGCTTAGACTTTTAATTATTACATATAATTTTTATAAGTAGGATAAATGTGATAAATGCATTCCGTCATTTGTAATTAAGCGTGTTGCTTCACTTACCACTTAGTTACACTGCGGCAAATTATGTGTTTGTTTTGACCCGTTTTTTATGTCTACTAAAAGTTTGTGATCGACGACAACTATTCTAATATCACATGTCAAAAAAATCTGCTCCAAGAACTAAACCTATTAAGTCCGAAGTATTGTTTTGCTAAAACCGAATTTTTAACTCAGAAAACTTTCTACCACGTAGATTCTCAGTAAATCTCGTTTTTTTGTTGCTAAAATATGTTTTTATGCGAAATATATATTTTTTTGAAATATCAATAATTTCTTAACCAGACATGTCATTTCCAAAGTATTTTTAACCGCTAAATATCGTCCCGTTGCCAAAATTTGTGCTAAACCCTTCCATTTTCCATAAAATGAGCATTCAGTGTGAAAAACAGCCCAAAAATGGAAGAATGTGTATTTCTCAAGAACGTATGGCCAGACATGTCATTTCCAAAGTATTTTTACGCGGTGAATACGATTCCGTTATCAAAATTTGTGCCAGACCCTTCCATTTTTCATAAAATGGGAATTTAGGGTGGAAAATAGTCAAAAAACGGAAGATTTTGTGTTTTTCAAGAACGTATAATCAAACATGTCACTTCCGAAATATTTTTACGCGCTGAATACGATTCCGTTGTCAAAATTTGTGCTAGACCCTTCCATTTTCCATAAAATGAGAATTTAGAGTGAAAAACAGCACAAAAACTTAAGAATTTGTATTTTTCAAGAACGCATGAACGAAATATTTACTGGATCGTAAGGATTCCGACTTTCTTATCTATGTTGTACGTTGTACTTTCTGATCAAGGCCCCAAATAGCTGGTTCTAGCAAACCTGCAGGGGCAAGAAGATTGGCAAAGCAAGCTCACAGCAACAATATATATTTTTTCAGAAGCAATCGGTCCTTTAAATCGTTATAATATTAACCAGGATCATTTTAACACTATATGAATTGTAGTAGAACCATTTCAACCTTTCAAAATAATTTTTATGTCATGATTATGTGATATAGCACACATTTTGACACCGGGATCGTATTCAGCACGTAAAAATACTTCGGAAATGACATGTCAGGTCATACGTTCTTGAAAAACACAAATTCTTCCATTTTTGGGCTGTTTTTCAACCTGAATTCTCATTTTATGGAAAATGGAAGGGTCTAGTACAAATGTTGACAACGGGATCGTATTCAGCACTTAAAGATACTTCGGAAATGATATGTCTGGTTAAGAAATAATTAAATCTGATTAATATTTCAAAAAAAAAATTTGCATAAAAACGTATTTTGATAACAAAAAAAAAAACGGGAATTACTAAGAATCTGAGCGGTAGAAACTTAAATTAAAATAGAAAATAGTTAAAAATTCGGTTTCAGCACAAAAGTAAATTCAGCATTCAGTAAAAGTTCAGTTTAGTGACTTTTGTGAAAATGACCAAAATTAAAACGGATGTTTTGCTAAAATCGTTGGTTTGCATATAAAAAAGCGATTTCAAGTCGGGGGAGCAAGGTTTTGGTTGCTAGAATTTGAAAAAAATGCGAAAATAGTGTGTCAGGTTCTTTAGAGCGTGAAAAGTATTCACTAAAGAACCCAACCTAACCTTTGAAGTGAAGTATCCCAATCGCACATTATTTTCGCATTTTTTGTATTTTCGCCAGTAAAAACCTTGCTCCCCCGATTTGAAATCGCTTTTTATATGAAAACCAACGATTTTAGCATAAAATCCGATTTAATTTTGGTAATTTTCACAAAAGTCACTAAATTGAACTTTTACCAAAAATACCTCGGATTTGATGTTTAGTTCCTGGAGCAGAATTTTTTTTTTGTAGACCTGTGTTATGGAGTAATATTTTTAATGATAGGATCATTAAAAATATTACTCGGGGTTAGGCATGCATATTATCCGGACTCTGACTGCCGCTCCGAGTTGAAGCACATCCATCGAGTCTTGACCTGGACTTTTGCTCGGCTTCGCCGCGTGCTTTATTATATAACGGGCTCGGCCGCATATATCGCGTCCGACGGCGATTACCGCCGCGACGCTCGCGTCGTTCCGGCCCTCGCCGTGGAGCGCAGCGCCCGACGCGCGAAATTACGGGGGTGGATTTTTCATCGGGCCGTAATCGCTTTATTATTTTTGTCTCTGCTGGGTCGGACGGCCGCCGCCTCCCCTGCGGCCGGGCTGATGACTGCGGCGCGCCGACAGATCGACCTGGCGCTAATTGCCTAATTTATATGGGGACGAGGTTGGGGCTCGCCTCCTTTTTGTCGCCGGAGGAAACGCTTCGGCGTTTAGCCGTACACAGAAGGAAATATACGAGTACAGTGTCCGCCATAAAGTTGGAACCATATGGGTCATTCCACGCCAACGCGAACCCGAATGACAGTCACCCCTCTGATTTTCTTAATATTTGGTAAAAACTTTCTACTTGATGATATAAAAAAGTACACCAAATCATTTTTCTGGGAAAATTTTTGTTTTTTAAATACACCCCAAAAACGTTTTTTCAAACATTTCGATTTTTTGTGTTATTTAATAGGTTTTTGTGCTATGACTTCAGTAATTTTCAGCCGATTTGGTTCAAAATCGTCACGTTCTCTTCAGCGGCGATCAATAGAAAAGTAAAAATTGCAAAAACTCAAAATTTAAGATGGGTAGATTTTTAGTCCATTTAACGGTAAAAAAAATTTCAAAAAATAATTTCTCAGTTGTCGCGTAGTCGATTTGGCCGTTTGCGGTCTTAATTTATTCAATAGAGCCTCTACAATGATCCCACAAAAATTCATTATGTTGGTTTTTGTTTTAAGTGAGAAACGGCGAATTTAGTCCGCGAACGCGTGAACTATCGTATGTACATATGTATGATAACAATAAATTGTTGTTTAATTTTTTTTTTATATAGTATTTCTAATGAAATGTTTATTACATGATAATTAAAACATTTGTATTATAAAAACAATCATTTTTAATAACGATTAGTTGTTATTTTACATTTCAATTTAAAAATTTCGCGCGCAGTTCGTGTCGTACATCGTATGTCATGCATACACAGTGTTCAAGATTAACTCCGAACTCATTGCGCAGCGTCGTTCGTGACATTTTCTATAGTTGAGTTGAGGTTAGTTTGACGTTCTGCTGCGTTCTCTTGTCATTCCGATTCTTCTCTTGTCATGTACTAATCCCCAATATACGTGCATCGAAGTCGTTTGCCAGTAGGGCGGCCGGTGCATCTCGTTGCTCTCTCGGGTTGTCCTTAAATCGGTCGTGCTTCAGCAAATCTTCTTTTAAGGATTTCAAGACATAATAAAAAAATTACCGTTATCAGCTGAAAGTTCGAAGTACGACGTGGTAGTACGACGTGGTAGTAAGTGGTTTCGTACGACGTGAACTGCGCGCGAAATTTTTAAATTGATATGTAAAATAACAGCAAATTGTTGTTAAAAATTATTGTTTTTATAATACAAATGTTTTAATTATTGTGTAATAAACATTTCATTGGAAATAATATACAAAAAAAATTTTAAACAACAATTTTTTGTTATCATACTCGTACATACGATAGTTCATGCGCTCGAGGACTAAATCCGCAGTTTCTCACTTAAAACAAAAAACAACATAATGCATTTTTGAGGGATCATTATAGAAGCTCTATTGAATAAATTAAGACCGCAGACGGTCAAATCGACTAGGCGACAGCTGAGAAATTATTTTTTGAATTTGTTTTACCTTTAAATGGACTAAAAATCTATCCATATTAAATTTTGAGTTTTTGGAGTTTTTACTTTTCTATTGATTGCCACTGATTGATTGCCGATAGAAGAACCGATTAAATAACGTAAAAAATCGAAAATTCTGAAAAAATGTTTTTGTGGTACCTACTTATATTTCAAAAACAAAAATTTTCCCCGAAAAACGATTTGGTGTACTTTTTTATATCATCAAGTTGAACGTTTTTACCAAATATGAAGAAAATCGGAGGAGGTGACTGTCATTCGGGTTCGCGTTGGCGTGGAATGACCCATATGGGATTTTTGTTTTTAATATTAGACACTTCTAATGGGGTGTAACTCTCTTAGCACGCATTTTACAAAAAAAAAACTTTATTAAGCATTTTGAGACGGCTTTTATTTGTTCCATATGTCTCCTATATTGGAAACACCTTCTATATTTTCATTATATTATAACACATTCTACATATCGATACCTTAATCCGTAAAGGTCGTAAGTACACATTTAATTGATTTTTTTATTTTGGTACCATCTGTTGACCATATTTGTTTTAAGAGGTCTTCCCCGTAAATCATTTTCAAAAAATTTGTTTACATAAATGTGTTCATGATAGTCTCAAGAATGTGTAGTTAACATTTTATATCGATATCTATAATAGAATAATCGAGCGCGCGCGCTGTACTGTACAATAAAAACAGTTTTTTTTCTTGGAGCCAGGTGTTCATATACATACTCGTATGTGGGTGTTCCTAAAAAGTATGTCATAAATTTAATAGTGTATTCCTGGATCAAAATCATGTCAATTTAACACAATATACCTACAAATATACGATTAAGCATCCCTGCGGAGCTATAGCCCTTTCAAGTTTCCTTTTTTTAATTAATTTTTTTTTAAATACTTCCATCTTGTGGAGAGATAAACATTTCAAATTTGCCATGAACGCTCATTCTTAGGATTCAAATAATCAACTAGATTAGATTATTATCTATCTCACTTAAAACTGAAGGGTAGTTAACCTGAAACTTGATTGGTTTTGGGCTATAATTCTTAGACCTGACAAACTATTTTAAATCTTGTTACACCATATTGAAAATAACTAAAAAATAAAAAGAATCTTATTCTTGTTCAAAGTTCGAAAAGTTAACCGTTTTCATGAAAATTGTAATTAAAGATATTGGCTTTATTATTTTATGGCCGTTTAGTTTTTTGATAAAAGGTGGTTACGGAAAACAAAAGCTTGTCTCAGATTAACTCATGGACGGTAGATGTCAATGTGACAGAAAAAGTAATAAATTTCAGCGGTTTCTTAAAAAAAAAAAACATCATTTGCTTTAAAGGGAAGGGTAGCCTCCCAGATTATTTTTAAAATCAAACTAGGTTTTTTTTTTAAAGCTAAACTGCAGCTAATGTTTTACTTTTTCTGTCACATTGGCGTCTACCATCCATTAATTAATCAGAGATAATATTTCGTTTTCCGTAACTACCTTTTATCGAAAAACTAAATGGGCATAAAATACCTTATAAAATAAAGCCAATACCTTTAATTGCAATTTTCACGAAAACGGTTAACTTTGAACAAGCATAAGATTCTTTTTATTTTTTAATTATTTTCAATATGGTGTAACAAGATTTAAAATATTTTGTCTGGTCTAAGAATTATGGCCCAAAACCAATCGTTTCAGGTTAACTACCCTTCAGTTTGAAGTGAAATAGATAATAATCTAGCTGATTATTTGAATCCTAAGAATGAGCGTTCATGGCAAATTTGAAATGTTTATCTCTACACATGACGGACATATTAAAAAAAAAATTAAAAATGGAAACTTGGAAGGGCTATAGCTCCGCAGGGATGCTTAATCGTATATAGGTATATTGTGTTTTAATCCAGGAACACGCTGTTAACTTTATGACATACCTTTTAGGAACACCCTGTATATTCTTATTGTTTGCTATACATTCATAGACTCTTCTGGAAAATTTCTTTTAGTATAAAATTTGTATTTGTAACGTACACATCGCTATATTATAATCAGAAATAATGGTACCCAAAAGTTTAAACACGTTTTTCTCAAAACTGCATTTTCAAAATTTGCTGGAGTCGCAGACAAAAAATTGTCGTCCGATCGGTCTAAATCTGTCGGTATTTTGTTCCTAAATAAATTCCCCATGGACTGCACCACGATTTGACCTTAGATTGCAAAAATTGGCTTCTAGAGAGAGCTCCAAAGTCGACAGGCCTTTTTTCAACTTTGTTTGTTTAAAAAAGCGTGTAATTTTTACAAATTTCCGGGAACTCGGTTAAATGGTGGTTCACTCCCTAAATTCGAGTGTCCACTTTAATCTGAAGTTTGTTTTTTGTCCTGTTGAATACAACAGGAGAAGAGCTACAGTGGCAGCGAATTTGCGTTTTCGAAATGAGAACTCGACTTAGCGCCTTCTGGCAGCACGCATGTCAACACAACAAAAAAATCCGAGAGATAAAAAGACGAAACGTTTTTTTTTAATGACAACAGTGAAGGAAGACCTCTTAAAATTGTTTTTGTGCTCTCCTGTAAAATGTTCTATTTTAGACTTAAGACCTTTACAGATTAACGTACCGATATGCTAACATAAGCTATGCATTTTTCGATATACAGTGTCCGCCATAAAGTTGGAACCTTATGGGATTTTTTTTAATATTAGAGTTTGATCAAAACTTTTGGTGACAACCACTTCTGCTTCCAAAATAACTTAAAATATATCAATTCAAAGTTGACAGCTAACATTTGGCAACTGTGAAATTTGTGATTTTCCAAAAAAATCTTTAGAAAATGGCCTTAAGTGTTAAGTGCTAATGACATTTTACTCCTATATGCGGATTTTGAGCGAAACATTTTGATATTCAAAAAATATTATATTTTCGAAGTTTTTGATTCATTCCCGTAACTAACTGATCTGAAAACATTTAAAACGCTTCAAATAAGTATAAATCCTGCCATTGCAATGCATAATGTGCTAATATTATTCGTAGGTATCGTTGGTTTTGAAGATTATTGATATTCTTAATCGAAAAAAAGGTACCGTCTGGATAATTTTCCAATTTCCAAAAAAAAATACCCATTTTTTTTCAACCGGTTTTTTGTTAAACTTTATTTTGTTAGTACAAAAATGGTTTTAATTACAATTTGGCTATCTTAACACGAAACAACTACTTAAAAATAACAAACAATACATAAATATAAGTGTGTTGTTTTCTAAAGATATTTTCCAAGGGTGTTTCATGTGTTAAAAAATGAATGTGTTAAGCCTTTATTTTTTTACATGTAATATTCCCAAATTAAGTTATCCATATGTGTCATACGTCATACGGATGTCTTTGTCAACTTTGTTCATTGTCGGTAACATTGGCGAATACGCCATTTTTAATAAAAAAAATTACATCGGGTAACAATAATTATACCGACTTACCCACGCTACAATTAAAGAGCGGTATTATAATAATAATAATCTCTTTATTCTGTAAAATGTCCTTAGAAGGCATAGAACATGTCAAAATTTACATAGTAAATAAACTACAAATACAAACATGTCATAAGAACATAGAAATAACATAGAACATGTCAACATTTACATAGTGTATAAACTACAAATACAAACAAGTTAAAATTTTAGTCTTAAAAAATGGCATATATAAATGGTATACACAAGTTGGGTTTATAAAAACATATAACAGTAAATAGTGTAGATGTTTAAAATTCTGATTCACAGTCGATTTAAGTATTCATCTAATTTATAGAAACATTTTTTGTACAAAATATTTTTTTAGTTTTCTTTTAAGTTTATTATGTGTCATGTTTTTAAGTTATCAGGTAAGTGGTTATAAACTTTTATTATAGAAGATGTTACACCATTTTGTACTTGTGTTAAATCTGTGTGGTTTAAATATTCATATATGAGTATATAAAAATTGTCTGAAAGTGAAAATCACAGATTTCTATTTGAGACTGATTCCATTTACTTTTTTTCGTTTGATTTATTTTTCTAAAAGTTCCCAGATGTTGATAGACAACACAGCATAATGTTTGAAGGCCCTAACATTAGTTTTGCTTCAATCAAAGCATACTTGCACAAACTACTAATAAAAGAGATCAGATAACCGATAAAAAAGATCTGTGAATAAACTTAACTGCACAAATTTAGTTGCATCGGAAATTTTAAATGTGATTACCGCCTTGGTGTAAATTTTTTAAGTAAAAAAAGTAGGAGAAATATTTTTTATAATAGCTAAATGGATATCCTAAGCCTCAAAAAAAGTTTTAAAGAAGAGTTATGAGCCTTAGGTGGAGTCCTCTATTAGTCACGTCACAATTATGTAACAAAACAACAAATTTAAATTTCTCACCTTAAAAATCTCTAATTTTGTGCAATTACTGCAATGTATTAAGAAATTATACGGGAATAGCAAAAACAAAATTAATACGTTGGCAATTGGACAAGTTTAGCTATATCACATTTTTTTGACCTCTGGAATTTGCTGTTGCTCAATGGTACTATTATCTAGTTATGAATCGCCCTGTATAAAAATAAGGATCGTTTGTTACACGCCCTAATTTTTTTGCAATTTATAGTTACATTTCTGAAAAAAAGTTGGACTTAAATTCTTGTCGGAAAGGAAGTCGCATATTTCAGAAGTTATGCCTCCGCTGACAAAATTCCCATTTCCGCGAATAATGTTCGGCTACACCTACAGATACGAAATAACAATTGGGAAATAACATTCCCGGAAAGATCAATAAGTGTGGCGGGAGTGTAGCCGGTATAAGGACTTCGAATTTGTGTGGCCACGTGCTCGATCATGAAACGACCGAAGCCGCGTGATAACGGCCCTAATGTATATCGGGTATCTGCGCCTCAACTTTTGACGATTATCTGAAATATTATAAACGTTATAATATATAGACCCGCAAATCGGTGGATATTTAAATTACAACATAACCTAGATATGATTGCGTGTCGTATACAATGGGTCACATTGTATACGAAACCAAACCAAGCCTATAATTTTTTGTGTCCAATTTAAAAAAAAAATTATCAAAACATAGGGCACAACATATTTACACATCCAACGTCTTCAATCCAGAGCCTAATGTAACATTTTTTGGGATTTTGTAGAAAGACGCCTCTGTAATGCTTGAGATACGAGATCTCGAGGTCTTTCGCAAAATATTTGTTGTAAATAGTAATTTTTTGGAAGAAAAATGAAGTAATGTGTATTAATATCGAATTATTTGCCAAACAGTGATACTGTTTGGCGGAAATAATGTAATCTAACAAATACCACCAGACTCACAATGATTCATAGAAAAAGAAAAAATATTTTGCTGATAAAATATGTGAGAGAAAATATCGGTTTTACTCTGAAAAAGATGAATTTGGCAATTTACGAAAGTATTTACTTCATTAATATAAGTATCCCTCGGAAGTTAAATTTCCTTCGTATTATATAGAGACAAGAAATTTTTACCTGCACACCGATCCACACAGTAAAAGAGGTTTACCCATGTATGTACTTACGGTTTGAATTACCGATTTGAAATACCGTTCACTGGATATTTTAGAGTTTCTATTTAAATTGTAATAAATACCTACGTGACATATCAGTCTTTTCCATATTTAAAAACATATTTTATAGTATGTATGTGTATGATTAGTAGAGCTCGTAGGTTAAATTGACTTTTAATAATAGATATTATTAAAAATTCTGATTCCTCTAATTTTTCTCTTTTAAAAAATATATAACATGCCTATACTTGCTTTGGCAGATCGCGACATATTTCATTTAAAAATCAATAAAAAACTTCAAACTTTCCACAATTTTACAAGTTATAACTGAAATTAGAAAAAAGCTCCTCGGGCAGAAGTTATAGATTTATAAAGTTTTCATAATAGGCTATGAGAAAAAACGATTGACCATCGGAAACCATAAAACTGAACCCAAGATATTTTTTTAATGGAACATCCTATATACTATTGCATATTCTGATTCCTTGAATTTTTTCCTTCTCAGAAATAGATAACATGTCTATGTTTGCTTCAGAAGGTCGATTTTATTTTAAATGGTATTAGCGACAATGGATGCAGCTACCATTGACGTCTGGACCACAAAAAAAGAAGAAGAACGAAGAAGAAAAAAATAAAAAGTACTGTCATTTAAAAAGTATTGAGCTATATTTCATTAATTTATATTTATCTACAATTGTTTAACACAAGAATAATGTTTAGCGAATAGGAAAATTTTGAAGTTATTCATTTATTTCTAAAAGAAATATGTTGCGACCTACTGAAGCTGACACTGACACATGTTATATCATTTTTAAAAGGAAAAAAAATGGGAATCAGAATGTGCAATAATATATAGGGTGCTCCATTTTAAACAAAAACCCTACCTTGATTCAGTTTTATGATTTATGATGTTCAATTGTTTTTTCTCATATCGTGTTATAAAATATTACGCAAAACTGTATAACTTTTGTCTGAAGAACTATTTTCTAATTTCAATAATAAACTCACAATAACTTGTCAAATTATAAAAACTAATCCTGTACATACCTACATGTTATATGTGTACATTTGTACATGTTATAGTTTGCGAGATACCAATGGTCACCTTCGAATTTGGGACACGCTGTACATATTATAAATACTTAAACAGGATTGCGGAATAAATGTACAAATGAAATCGTCGTCCACAGTGAACCTGGTGAAAAAATACTTCGTATAGCGTTTATCTGCAGGCTCCCAAATCAAAGTTTAACCGCTCGGGGTACGAAAATTAAAAAGTAATATCCGCCAAGCTGTCGCTGGAGTTCCCCAGAAATGTGTCAGCGTGAAATGAGAAATTTATTAGGGCGCGCAGAGATATGCATAAATCAGAATAGTGGCCATCTAATGGACGTAATTTTTGAGGAAGGTTCTTCGCACCTCGTCAGCGGCGCACCGTTTTAAAATAATTCGAATAAAAAACATTTAAATACACTTTATATCCAGTTTTTTTTTTTTAGCCTCAAACGGTATTACGTCATTCATAAAAATGGTGTAATAATATGTTTTCATATTTTGTACAGGGTGATTGAAATTAATTTGTGTGAACGATAAATCACTTTTTCTCACCTTCGCTCAAAATTAAGGCAAAAATAAAAAATATGTCTTGACGCTAAGCGTCGCGACGCCTCAACAAATGTTTTCAGCAAGATAACTTTTTTACTTTACCATTACAAAGGTATATTAGTTATGAGTTCTTTTTGTATTTAACATTTTTTTGTATTATGAATATTAAAAAAGTTATGGCTCATTTATTGTTCAGTGAATTATCTATTTTTCTTCTCAACTGCTAGCTAAATGAATATAATTTTTGTAAAGAGTATATCAATTTACTTTCCTAGGCAAATAAACTAAACTAAACTAAGTTTAGTTTCTTAAACTAAAGTTTAGAAAAATAAACTTCTGCGTTTTAATACCTAAATAAAAACTATAGCTTGCTAACGATGTTAATAGAAAATTATGCTGAGCATCACGACGCTTCAATTTTTTTTTAACAATAAACCTTTATAATTCTTAAAAATTTTTGATTTTTTGAATCCTTTTTTTATTTTCATTATTTCAAAAATTATATCCTATCCCTAAAACCTTATTTGGTCTACTATAAAACATCTGCTTAAAATATTATCAATCTAATAAATAGTCCACTTCTAAGTTTCATACCATTGAGGACATCTAATGCAAATAAGAACTGAGTGATAAATCGTATTCAAGTTCCAAAACTCCCAGGATTTAACTGTGAAAGTATATGTGAAGAACAGTTTTTGGCTTAACTTACTTTTTGGCTTAAGTAAATACATACCTACATATTTATTAAAGCAATTATTATTTTTTGGTTGCGAATACAGACAAATTAGCTGTGCACAAAACAATTTGTGTTTTGATTTTGAAGTAAAAGATTAAATGAAAATATTTTCAGAAAAGTAACTTCTTATGAACTAAGAAAATATTACGAGTTGTGCTTAAATAACAATTGAACATTTATTAAATATTTAATTTTTAATTTTTCTGGTTACTGTTGTTACTCATTTGTATTACTCATTTGTATTACTCATTTGTAAATATTTAAGTAGCATTTGTATGTACGTATATTATTTATTGTTCAGGTACTTAAAGATATTTGTTTATTATAAATTACACAATATTTCAGCTATCAAAACCTAGGTTTACTACATATATTTTTTGTTGTAAATAAAAACATATTTACTTGTGTATTATGTATATGTTGAACGAGCAATAGCGTCGGATAATTTAATTCCAAATGTTATGTCCAAATTGGGAAATCAGTCATAAAATTTGCTAAAAAAATTTTCGGCGTCCTAATGCTTAGCATCATTAAGCTATATGTTTTATTTCCGTTTTAATTTCCAGTAAAATCGAGTAAACTGACACATTCTTATACAGAAATTATATTCATTTAGCTAGTAGCTTACAAGAAAAACAGATAGAGCACTAAAAAATAAATCGACCATAACTTTTGAAATATTCAAGATGCAAAAAAAATGTAAAAAAAAAGGAATGCACAATTCATATGTCTTTGTAATGGAAAAAAAGGTATGTTGCTTAAAAAAAATGTTTTTAAGACGTCGCGACGGTTAGCGTCGTTAAGGGGGGTAAGGTTTTTAAACTTTTGTTTAGGGTTTTGATTTTCTGAATGGAGAACCTTTCAAGAATATTGTGTGAAAATTTGAGACGAATCGGAGCAAAACTAACGAAGATACAGCGGTTTAAGCAACCGCGCCTCATACATGACAGTAGGACCCGAGCGCGCTATTGTTATAGCCGGAGAGCTAGTGACGCACGTTTCATGAAGTGTTTGATGCACCTTGAAATTTTGTGAAATAGTATCTACTGGCTAGATGAGCAGGTAAACATGTGTTGGCTTGACCTACCTGGGGACACCAGGTACTGCGCATAAGGGAAATGTGTAAAAAAATATGGGCCAAAAAAAGTGTTTGATTCAGATGCCAACAAACACTAATCGAAATTTAAGATAATTTAAAACACAGAAATAAATAAGGCAGACACTTTTGAGGGGGTTAACAGGTAAAAAAAACACCCCAAAGTTATTTTTTTTTTAAATACAAAATGAAGTGTTTGATTCACGCTGAAATTTTAACAACGTCTTAATTACATATAATAAAAAAATAATTACAAAAAGTCAGACACTTTTTCTTGGGTTTAATTATCGGCAAACATGAAAATAAATGTTGCTTATAATAGAAAGAGATAGACAGCGCGTGGTCGTAGACATGAGTGAGAGCACTGATCACCGGCGTAGCTACGGTCTTTCACTGCGCTCTCATTGGCTGTTGGTCACATGTTCTTGTACAGCTGTACCTGCTATACATTTTAAATTCATATTTTGGAGTAAGATTAAAAAAAAAATGTTTATTTGGATCATAACGTATTTGTAAACTTCTAATATCTCAAGATAGTAGAATCGTACAATAATAAAGTAAATTATAATGAAATAATTCATAGTTTATTGGATTAAAAAAATGACTGCTTAAGGTTATCATTAAAAATCTCATGATTATTATTGATGAGAAATTTTATTAATTCATTATTATTATTATAAAAAATATAGGTTAGGTATACGTATACTTGATTAAAATTTTAAGTGTATTTTTTAATTTTTGCCGTCATCGCTGTCCTCTGAGTCTTCTCCTGTAGAATCGTCGCTTAAAAAGAAAAAGAGAATATTAAAACAAGTGGTTACAACAACGCAGTACACAACTAGTAGTAGTATTTTTTTTCATAATCTAGAAACAAATATAAGGAGACGGTTTTCGATTTGTTACAAAATATTTTTGTTTCAAAAAGTTATGGCCATTTTAATTTTGGGAAACGAAATGTTCCTATAAAATTAAAATTAAAATGGCCATAACTTTTCGAAAAAAAATATTTTGCAACAAATCGAAAAACGTCTCCTTATATTTGTTTCTAGATTATGAAAAAAAATATACTTCAAATATCCCACAGAGCGTTACTGAGAACCCAGGGAGTGCTCCAGTGTTTTTGAAATTTTTTTCGCAAACTTTGCTGACGATTTTTTCACTATAAATCCTTTCTGTAAGAGGTGTATAGTCATCACCTAAAAAAGTGAAGTGGGTCCCATGCGTCGTTTTCAAGATATGGCTAACTGAAATATCACGCACCGCCACTGGCCGGTACAGCTGTACAATAACGAGAGACCAACAGCCAATGAGAGCGCATAGAAAGACCTTGCCGATACTATGCCGATGATCAGTGCTCTCACTCATGTCTATGACCATGAGCTGCCTATCTCTTTCTATTATAAGCAACATTCATTTTCATGTTTGCCGATAATTAAACCCCAGAAAAAGTGTCTCTTTTTCAAATTATTTTTTATTATATGTAACGCTGTTAAAATTTCAGCGTGAATCAAACACTTCATTTTGTATTTTAAAAAAAAATTACTTTGGGGTGTTTTTTTTACCTGTTAACCCCCTCAAAAGTGTCTGCCTTATTTATTTTTGTGTTTTAAATTATCTTAAATTTCGATTAGTGTTTGTTGGCCTCTGAATCAAACACTTTTTTTTGGCCCATATTTTTTACACCTTTCCCTTATGCACAGTACCTGGTGTCCCCAGGTAGGTCAAGCCAACACATGTTTACCTGCTCATCTATCCAGTAGATACTATTTCACAACATTTCAAGGTGCATCAAACACTTCATGAAACGTGCTTCACTAGCTCTTGGACTATTACCTGACAGCTGCTTCGCAAGGCAGGATTCGTCATAGACAGGAGCAAAAGGATGCTTTAGACATCATCGATGATAGCAACATCCTTTATGGACTTGACATCGATGATTCAGTGTGAGGTAAGCCGATAAAACTCACTTATGAACGAACGTTTTATTCCAAATGTTTTAGTGTTCAAAACTACAGCGTTTTTCCCACAACTCGCGTTTTTCAGTTACAGTGAGGTACAAGTCGGTGTACCTCATAACTTCAAAACTACTGCACCGATCCTTTTGAAATTTTGAACACTATTTCTGCACATAATTTACGAGGTAACGCTGGAGAGTTTTTTTCAAATTTATTAATATTTTTTATTTTACAGTAACAAATTAGCAGATTTTTTTCGCAAAAATCGGCTAATAAATATCTAACTTTGATTTTTTAATTTCAGATGATCCAGCACCGAGTTATGATGAACACCGCAATTGTACTTTTTTCCGAGACGCTTCCGAATAATTGCTGTCATTGCCGTATTTTTTAATATTTTTTTCATGAAAATTTTTCAATCATTGGTTTTAATAAATAGATTTTAACTGTGTCGTCAAAAAAAGAATCACAAGAATGTGCCTTTTTTTGCCCGAATTAACGCAACCCCCCCCCCTCTTAAGACATATTTAAATAAAAACTCACTTCCTATGATAAATCGATCACCCTGTACATTACTGTACAGTACACTAATGTCACTAAAATTGTGAAATGTACAGGCCATTCCGAAATCAGTCCTCAACATTTTAATGACGTATTCGACGTACAAAAATAATATCTTTTATTATAAACATGGATCCTGAAATTGAGTCAATAAAAATGAAATTTTATATGAGAGTTATTTGATATATATTCAAAAACAAGTGACCTGAAAACTATTTTAAAATGTTATCTATCATATAAAAATAGTGCTGTGAAATTTTCGATTAAAAATTATAATTTAACAAACTGCCAATATTTGGTAAATGATCATTCCTTTAGCGCCGCATTACTGTAGGTAAATTCGTAAAATTTATACTCGTATTATTTTTATACATATTGTTGTTTTCAGGCGGCTCTTTTTTCATATCAAAAGGTTTTAATGAGCTACTTCATAAATAACAAGTTACCTACTGCAAACAATGCCGTATTATTAATTAAAAAAGTATATCTACCCGCTATTTATTTTATTGATAAGTAAAAGTGATATATGTACTAAAATAGAGATTAGGTGCGAGTCTTCAATTAAAGAGATTTCCGTATTAATAACAATCAAAGAAAATATAGTGCGTGCGCCATAATATTGGTAATATGTATATGGGACATTTTTTTTATTATTTAAATATCGTAAATAAATTATAGGGTGATTCTGCATGTCCGAATAACTAAATATGTATTTTGACATCAGTCGCGTGGTCAGTGGCAAATTTAAAAAAAAACGCGAACCATGAAAACTAAGGTTAGTTGTTGAGATATAAAAAAATATTTGAAAATAGTGTTTGAAATTTAATATTAAGTGCTAATTTCAAAAATTACAAAAAAACTTTAAACATCATATCTTTCTTGACAGTAACCCTATGGAATATATGTAATTATGGAGCTTTATGAGTTTTTAATAGCTTCAATTAAAGAAAAGTAATAGCCCAACCATAAAAACAGTAGATACTTTAAAGACATTTTCGGAACGGTATATTAAAAAATATATCTCTGTTTTCAATTATTTTTTGACGTCAACGCATTCTTAAAAAAGTAGAATTTACAGTGTTGCTATATTTTTTATAATGTAACGTAATGATACCGTTAGGATCTAAAGGATTAGCTGTCAAATTTGACAAGCGTTAATGGCAGTTTGATTAGTATGGTACTTCGTTGTGATTTGCTTTGACTAAAAATGGTAAGTGTGGCTGAAACCCAAGGAATTGACATTTTAATGGTGATGAAGACCCGGAAAGTCCCGGACCCCAGAAGCAGTTTGTGTGTTATTTAATAAAAAGTACCCTCATCGGCCTATTACCCGATCAACAGAGGAAAAGCGCAAATTTAGGAACCTGGGTCATGTAAAGGATAACTTTACACTAGGTTGCCCGGTAGTTTCAGAAGAAAAACAATTGGATGTTTCACAAACCTTACAAGAAAATTTCCAAAACCAAGCAGTAAAGTCAGATTGCACCTTTCAATTAGTCGTTCTACGGTTTGCAATTATCTAAAAAATATCAGATGGCATCCGTACAAAATGCAATTGGGCCAGGAAGGTAAATGCTAGGCAAGGTCACCCGACCTAACTACACTTGATTACTTTTAATGAGGTTATCTCAAATCTTCATCAATCTCAAATCAACATCTCAACCTCATCTTCAAAAATTTTGATATGTAATCTACCTCAAAGGTCATCTTTCCTGTGCAAAAAACATGCCCTCTCAAAAATGGCACTATCAAAAATCGTCCGAAAAAATGATTTTTCGATCGGCGATTTTGATAATCGGCGTCATTTTCAAACTCATTTAAAGCCCACACGGAGAAGCGATAACGAAGTGGATGCTCATTTTCCTTTACCTCTTGAGTAAGTTCCAACTTGTAAGCAAATAACCCGAGGTCTTTATGCAATATTCTCTTCAGAGAAGTGCGACTGACATCAAGTTGTTGTGCTCTTTGACGAGTTGAGGTTCTTGGGTTTTCACGCACACTTTGGGCAACAGCAGCAATTCTTTCAGCTGTGCGCACCGGACGAGTACGTGGATGACTTATGTTATCCATAAGCATGCCAGTTTCACCAACTTTCCTTAAGAACTTTCTTACACCAGGCGCTGACGGAGCTTCATTTCGAGCAAAAATTGTTCTCACAATGTTTCTGCAACTGCTTCTGCAACTCACACACGTGTTTCTGCAACACAGCATTCACTTTGGAAATAATTTTTCAATATTTCCCAACGTTGTTCAAGCGTAAAACGATCCATTTCTTACAATGGAAATTAGACACCACATATACTTGTATGTCAAATGTCAAGCGCGTCAGTGTCTTTTCTTCCCTTCGTGTTCCGCAGTGTCTTGACTTCCGCTCTTTCGTTCCCTTCGTGGCCTTGGTGTCCTCTGACCCACTTGAGAGTGATATTGTTGTTTTCCGCTAGTTGTATTATTATGAATTATAAAATAAGTAAAATTCTGCTAGCGAATCTATACAGTGTTTAACTACCTGGGAAGGTATTTCTACTGCTACCAAGGTTTTAAGTGCTGCTTGGCTATCAGTGATAATCTGGATCCTTTTATTTGTGTAAGATCTCCTGATTATTTCCTGCGCACAATCATAATCACAAAAGTGATATGTGCATATGAATATAGGTACTGTATAGAATATAGGTATAACTGTGATTCATGTGGGGGACCAACACATCGAAATTGTTTGTAAGAGATTTAATTATGAGTAAAAAATAGGGTTTTCTAAAGAGAGAGATATATATAGATTCTGCATTATTATAAGGCACTTTTTGTTTTGTTATTATGGCCACGTGAATAGATAGCTACTTATATTTCGAAATCTTCTTTACGAAGCAAATAATTATATGCGTTAACCATGTATAATTGTTAACTGATACGCTTCATAATTAACCTAATATAGAGACATCCAAAAAAAACGTCATCAACTCTGGCTATGAATGAGAGAGATGGAAATAGCGGTCATGTCTAACCTTTTCGCTTTGTATGTCAAATTTTTGACAAGTAACAACTCACAATTTGTAAAATAAACATTGGCTGCCATGTGATGTGACAGTCTTGACAAGTAAATAAGGTTATAAATTCGATTAAGAATAGAAATACGTCTTTTTTTTCTCGGCCAACTCGTTTTTTTTTTTGATGTCTCTATACAAAAAGTCAAACCCGATAATACTCTATTTAGTCCCAAACAGCAAAAAATAATGAATCATAGATATTTTCTTATATTAAACAAATCTGAGGAAACAAAGCAATTTAAATATGTTAAAACATACAGGGAGTTTGATTCCAATAAATACAATTGTGCCCTATATCGAAAACGCGTCGTTCATATGTTTTTTTTGGCAGAATATTACAAATATATTTAAAAAAAAGGATACATCTTTATTCTTCGCAATTTTTCGTATCCCCCAGCAAATAAGCGAGATAAGGCGTGGATCAATTTCCATGTACCTATTTTTGTATTTCCAATCAGTAACCCTGTACCCATATTTATTTTCTGCAATAGCTTCTTCGTGATCAGTGTCTTCATAAATCTTACTTAAACCTTAGCCCAAATACTGGCTTCGTAACAAGACAACCTGCATAGGATGTTATTGGATATTGTAAAAACTATGTACATATGTACCTATATAGGAACAGATTTCGTGGAAATATATCTCTTAGCGAATTAGATCTTATAGGAACTCTTGAAAATTAGATCTTGTGGGGATTAGGCCCCATGAGAATTAGTCTCTTGGCTATTAAATCTCACGGGAATGGATAAATTGGGAATTAAATGTCGGAATAATATGTCGTGGACATAGGTCTCGTGGGAATATATCTACTGAGAATATATATAGGTTCGAAATAGATCTCTTGAGAATTAGACCTCAAGGAATAGATATCTTAAAAATATATCTCTTGGGAATTGGATCTCATGGGAATATATGTCGTGGACATAACATAGGTCTCGTGAGAATATATCTCTTGGAAATTAACTCTCGTGGGAATATATCTACAGAGAATTAGATAGGTTCGAAATAGATAGATCTCTTGGAAATTATATCTCATGAAAACATATTTTGTGATTGATTTGGGATTGATTTTTTTTAATTTTTTATTCGAATAGAATTACAATTCAGTATTGTCTCCTTCAAAATAACTTCCTTGGGAAGCCACACAACGCTGGAGACGGTTGCTCCATTCCTCTTAGCAGTGCTGGAACTCATATACTGGAATAGCTGGACGGTTACAGCCGTTTGAATGTTTTCTATGGTCTCAAAATGACGTCCCTTGAGATGATTTATCAATCTCGGGAAGATAAAAAAGTCACAAGGACTCTGGTCAGGCGAATAAGGAGGCGGAGGAGCCACAGGAATGTTTTTACTGGCTGAGTTTTATTTAATAAAAATTAAATTATCAATAACACGGAATAAATTAATATGTCCTTTTCAGCCGCCTTCATATAGGCTGCCGCATCCATCAGTAGGAGCAATACATGGCGTTCATTTACTTCAAAGTTTTCCTCGCTCCATAGTAACTGTAGACTGCTAGTCACACACTCATTAATTGTTTTCGGATTTGTGCTTTCCAGCTCTTCCATGACGGCTTTTGCCTCATCTAGTCCCATAATCACTTCATGAGTTATGTCCTGTCCTTAACATCCGTCGTTTCGTCAATACTAAAAACTCGTTTACTAAAATGGCTATGTGACAAGGCGCATTGTCGCGATGCAACATCCAATTGTTCTTGTTGTTTTTTTTTTCTCTCACGCATGACCCTTTTTCATGACAAGTTTTTCAAGAACTTCTCTGTGAAAGTATTGATTTACTGTTTGGTCTGGAGGCACAAACTGTTTATGGACAATTCCCTGGCTATCAAAAAAGCAAATCAGCATGCATTTAATCTTCGACTTGCTCATTCTGGCTTTTTAGGATCTTGAGAGCACCCAAGTCTCATCACCAATAATGACACGTTCCATAAAATGGGAATCATTTTCAAACGATTCCAAAAAGTCAAGACACATTTCTACCCTAATGCCTTTTTGTTCCTGCGAAAGGTGTTTGGAACCATTTTTGCGCAGATTTTCTCATCCCCAATTCGTTAGTTAAAATCCGATGAACAGTGGTGTGATTCAAATTTACCTCTTCCCCGATCATTCTTGTCGTTAACCGACGATCTGAACGTACAAGATCCCGTATTCTATCAGTTTACGAAAACAGTCACAAAGAACAAACAAATGACTCTAACAAGTTCAAACTTGTACTGAAGGTGCAGTACATGAAGGTGCATTACTACCGCCCTTCCAACTCCCCGTCTCCGCAGTGTTGTTAGATCGGGCGCCACTTTGCCAGTCTTATTACTTAATTTACGCACCTCGTATCACGGAATCTAAGTCTCATGGGACCAGATCTTTTGGGAATTAGAAATCTTAAAAATAGATCTCCTGGGAATTAGATTTCATGGGAATCGATCTCATATTTCGTGGGAATTATGTGGGAATATATCTTGGGAATTAAGTTCGTGGGAATAGAATCTCTTGAGACTTAGATCTTGTGAGAATAAATATCTTGGAAATTAGATACGGCGGTAATTAGATTAGGTGAGAATTTGATCTCGCGGTACGCTCCGATAAATTTTAATATTCCGCCAGAATTTTTCCGTGCCGTCTAATGCGGTGCGTCTAGCCCCAAAAAAAAATCTGGGGCGCCTCGTATTTTGGATCGTGCCGTTGGCTGCTCGCCCACGGCGCGATGCGGCGGCAACGGACGGCCGCGAACGTGCCGGGATAAAAGTAGATCGGCAGCACGCCCATGTCGCGCCAGCGTTTACCGCAACGGCGGCGGCGGCGGCCACCGGAGCGCCGAACCGCCTTCTTGATCTAAATACGCTTCCGTCCGCTATTTCGCAGCGTCTCGGACGGCCGACGGGTCCGGACACCGACTCGGCCCCGGCTTATGATCTCGCCGATTTAAATTCGGCCCCCGGCGGCGGTCGAACTTCTCGCGTTCGATCTAACGTGCCGCCGGCGGCGGAGAAGAAGGCAGCCGGGCGGCAGGGACCGATTTAGGTGCGGGAAAGCCGAGCCCACGCCCGCGGCGGCGAGTAAAGGGAATAGGAAATTCGGCAGAGCCAAAAAAAATGCTCTTTAAGGGGTTAGGGGTAGTCAGAAGCGTTAAAAAGTAGGCATTTTTCTTCTTCCTCTATTTTTTAATCGTTGTCTTGTCTAATAACTAATAAACATCTAATGTCTAATAACACAGCTACACAAAAAAAGGCATGATCCTGGATTTAGTATATTTTTGTATTTTTCGACGCTGAGTTCGAATCCAACCTCAAAAAAAGTCAATACACCCTCAAAATTTTAAGATGGTGATGTGATAAACGATGGTGGAAAGTGATAAACGCCTCTAAAATAAGGTAAAACCAACCGTGATATATGATGACAAGTAGTACGTGCAGAAATTACTCCTGATGTAAAACCATTAGTTTGCGAGGTTGGTTATTTTAGATATAACTATTGTCATGACAAGACATTTATTCTAAGGGTGAAAATCGAGTAAAATAGAGGTTGAAAGGGGTATGAAATGGGGAAAGAGGGAACATGCCTTACATTATAACCGTTAGAATAAAATTCAGTTCATTACAACAGCTGAGATTCTAAGAAAAATGCGTGATTTATCAAATTTACACTCTTTTATACAGTATTTAAACTGTCTTCGTAAAAGTTGTGTATACTGGTTAATAAACGTTTTGCTTATGCTTTTTTATAGTTTCATTCCAACGCTTCTCTAACGTTTCTATGCCTTTCTTATAAAACTTTCAACCTCTATTTTGCTCAATTTTCACACTTGAAACAAATTTCATGCTTTAGACATTTGAAATCAAAATTTGAAATCAGCAACCTCCAGAACCCCAGAAAATATAATTTTGGAATAAAAAGTTGTGTATTTTGTCACATAAACATTTTCGCACCCCCTTCAACCCCTGTTATACTCGATTTTCACCTCTGCGGTACATTTCCTGCTTTTAGCATCTTGACATTTGAAATCAGCAACCTCGAAAAACCCCCAGAAATATATTCTTGGAATACAAATTGCGTATTTTGTCAAATTTTCATTTCTTACCCCTTTCAACCTCTATTTTACTCGATTTCGATTTAGATCGATTCCACCCTTAGGATCAATTTCTTTTAATGACAATAGTTATATCTAAAATAACCAACTTACGCAAACTAATGGTTTTACACCAGGAGTAATTTCTGCACGTACTTCTTGTCATCATATGTCACGGTTGAATTTACCCTATTTTAGAGGCGTTTATCAGTATCAGTATCAGTATCTCAAAAAAGGTCAATATCCAGGATCATGACTTTTTTTTTGTATAGCCGTGTAGTCTTTTTCTTAATCTTAAATATTGTACCAAGTATTTACACTATATTTATAATAAAGTCAGCATCATGAATATTTCGAAACAAAATAATAATTTCGGACTAAGTTATCTGCTAAATTATTGAACGCTCTTACAAATAGCGCTGTGCGATAGTCAACAGTACTTCTTAGTTATTTATCTGATTTCAATATAACAAAAAATAATTGTTCGGTTTAATGCTTTCTTTTCTTCTTCTTTTTCTTTTTTTTTTTTGATTTGATCAAAATTATGGTCTCGGAAAATTTACTCATGAATTTTAAGGAAAAACGCTTGTTTGTTGTTCATAAAAAAACAAGATATTGAAAATACACGGTTTTTTGATAAAAACACCTTCAAAGATTCAAACTTATATTATGTAAAACATCACTCAATAAGTTCGTAGGATGACTCGAAAATTCTTCCTCTATTTTTTAATCGTTGTCTTGTCTAATAACTAATAAACGTCTAATGTCTAATAACACAGCTACACAAAAAAAAGGCATGATCCAAAGTTTCAAACTTATTTAATGTAAAACATCACTCAATAAGTTCGTAGGATGACTCGAAAATCGACTTTATTCATCAACATAGTTTCCTTCAAGAGTGATACATTCATTCCAACGCTTCTCTAACGTTTCTATGCATTTCTTATAAAACGATTTGACCAACCCTTTAAAATACGTTTCAGTTTCGGCGATCACCTCCTCATTAGAACCATTTATCTTTCCGGCGAGCCTTTTTTTGAGATTTGCTAACAAGTAAGTTAGCAAATAGTCGCTAGAGGTTAAATCTGGAGAATACAGTGGATCCGGAAGCAATTCGAAGTGCAATGACTTTTTGTGTTTTAACTCTGGAGTGTAGTGATGGATCCATGTTTAATCCATTGTCAGATTTCGCATGAACAAATCCTTTTTATTTCGCCTAAACAGCTCTCTGAATCAACACGTTGTTGTTTTTTGTCAACAGTGAGCAAACGTGATACCCACTTCAAACAGAGCTTTCTCATGGACAAATGTTCATGCAAAATAGTGAATACATTGCTTTCTAATATCTTTAAGGTGTCAGCTATCTCACGCAACTTCATTTTACGGTCTTCTAAAATTTTGTGCACTTTTTATATTTTCTAGAACAACTGTCGAATTTTGACAACCAGACATTTCAGCATCATCAGTGTTTGTACGGCTGCGTTTAAAATCAGCAAACCATTTCTCTACCATTTGTCTCGATGGAGCAGAGTCCGAGTAACACTTGTCATGCCATTGCTTTGCTTGCACGGTATTTTTTCCTATTAAAAGACAATGTTTTATCACGAAATTCAAATTTTCCATTGTTTTGAAAATTACAAAAGTAGTGTCACTAAAACCACTGTAACTTGTAAACTAATCGTCAGAAATTTTGACACATATCAGTTGAAGGTTGGTATTATTTAAAAATCATATGTATTTGTCAATACTGGCATCATCTATATATTATCCTACGAACTTATTGAGTGATGTTCACTCCCAAATACAATATATTAAATTACTTATAGTCCTTGTATTTTTAATTGAACATGATAAATACGCCTGGGGAACAAAAAAAGCGGTGCAACTCTATGATTCCATGGGCGTGCATATATCTTTTATAAATTCGAAAATTGAAAAATAATTTATTTTCATTCAAATCAATATAGGAGATTAAAATTAGCCTGCATACAAAACTCTTAATATTTTGTAATATAATTTGCTGTAAATAATGCTCATTTAGCCAGACAATCTCAAAAAATTGTCTGTTTTAATAAACCTAGCTGAAATACACGTCAATGGCGTCTTAAACAAGTCAGGAATTCCAAATGTCGTAAATCATTTTAACGACGTCGTAAAATTTTTATGGGACAGTGGACCGAAGAAGTATTAGCAATGTATTAAATGCAAAGTAGTCGTCGGTCTCGTTGACCGGTGTTACCGCCAGTGGTTTACTCTGTGCTGCCAACCGCCGTTGCCGCCTCTTCAAAATGTTCTTAAGTATAGTAATATACATAAAGTTGTTTGAATTTATAACTATTTTTTCCAGCAATTTTAAACGCTTTATTTTAATGCTAACTAATAAATTTATATCTATGTATTTTTTTTAAATATTTCCAAACTAGCTTTCTAAGAACGTCACGAACTAACAGTTTACTGAAGTATGAAGTATACTTGTATAGTGAGCTTAGCAATTTTAGAAAGCATATCTAAAAACCTTGCTTTTTTCTACCTATTTTCAATTTAGAATGGAAAATAGAATGCTTATTAAATCACTAGAGTAGAGTCGTCTATTCCAAGGCCATACCTTTTGTCGATACGGAAGTTTCTAAGAGGTCAAATTACATTTCGATTTTTATTCAGCATCTACATGCTGAAACCGGTCAGCATGAAAAAGCGATCAGTTACTTGCCGTCAGAGGTAAGAAGATCCTACAGTTATTGTAGAATATCTCGAAAATTATTCATTACATTAACTTGAAATTTTGAGAGAATATTTTCTATATATTATACTAAGAAAATTCATAAAAAAAAATCATTTTTTTTTAAATCTGACTACACTTTAATCTTTTAGGAAACTACCGCTTCCACGTCAAATTTTTCCACATTCTGCTAGATTAAAGTTTCACTTACTGACAATATTGCCATCTTATCAGAATTGAATTTTATAGTGCAACGTCCATCTAGTAGGTATCAAGTATAATTCTATTGTACAAGGTGTCCCAAGTTAACGTCTCATTTGGTTATTTTTAAGCTAGAAAGAAAATACAAACGTTGAAGTTATGCAGAATTTTCCAGAGAATTATTATACATGGCGTTGTTAAAAATAGATTCCCAGAAACTGACTTTTGGAAAATTATTCAAGTCGAATTTTAGTGCTGGATGTTATTAAAGAGTTACAAGACGTGTTACAAAAAGTGTGTGTTATCACATCCGACATCCAGTTTCGCCGGAAGTGACTATTGTTTTATCAATTTTTTGAGTCACCCTATACAACATCCAGCGATATGTAGTTTTGTAAATTTATATCTAAAAATCTACAAGTTGCAATTTTTCTTTAGTCGTATCTATTTCAAGAAACCGTTCGTTGAATAGTTAAAATAAATTATAACCCCATTATTTATAAAGATAACTATACAAAACTATACCGGGTGATTCAGTTTGGTATTCGCGGCCCGGTATCTTTTTTAATTTGCAGGAAAAACTTCAGCATACCATATATATATATATATATATATATATATATGAAAAACTGTGTGATCACAACAGTCGGTGTAGAAAGGAAAAATTTGCACGGTATTTGGTTTGCTTTCTGACTTTTCGATAAAACATAAGTAAATTGTTACATAAACTATGAGTAAGGAGTAGGTGTTAAAATATAAATGAAAACTCTGTTTGTATAGGGTGTTTCACCAAAATCCGGACAAAATAATCAGTTTGTAGGTATGCGAACAGAGTACGAGAGCATGGTGGAACGAATATTAAGTTTTTGGAGAGTGGCGAAAGGGCCGAATCCGTACCTGGCGAGGCGGCAAACTCGAGCGGCATCCCGGCATCGGCGGCTCGCTCTCGGACGATGCCCGATTTAGATGAAAATTTATGCTCACTGCTTTTTTATGCATAAGAGACGCGGAAGCGGAGCGGGGAATGGGGACGCCGCTGCAAGCAGGAAGTTTCGGAAATTCGTCCCTGCATTTCTATTGCGCCATCAATATTCTATCTGTCCAATTAAAATATTAAGCGGAGAAAAAGATACCTAGTGCGGATCGAATATATCGCCAACAAAAACTAAGCGTCATTGGCAAAATATTATAATATACGATATTTGTAAATAAATACGACTCAAAAATAACTTATTATTTACGTGTCTGTCAAAATATATTTATTTAAACAAATAGCTGTGTTTCAGCTAAAATCCACAGATTTAATTTTGAACGTATTTTTTAAGGGGGGAAGTAGGTTTACACGACTCATATGGAATTTTTTTATGTCATAAATTGTTAGTAAGATTATTAAAAAATATGTTCCGTTTCAAATAAAAAATTTAATTCGTTCTGATGTTATGAGCGGTTAAGTGAGCCTCTCGTTAAGTGCTGGAGCGCGTGGCATGTAAAACGCATATTTATTTATTTATTTATTTATTTATTTGTTTGTTTGTTTGTTTGTTTTTTGTTTATTTTTTTGTTTGTTTTTTTATTTATTTTTTTGTTTGTTTATTTATTTATTTATTTATTTATTTATTTATTTGTTTGTTTGTTTGTTTGTTTGTTTGTTTGTTTGTTTGTTTGTTTGTTTGTTTGTTTGTTTGTTTGTTTTTATTAATTGATTTATTTATTTATTTATTTATTCGTTTATTCGTTTATTCGTTTATTCTTTAATCATTTATTCATTTATTCATTTATTCATTTATTCATTTATTCATTTATTCATTTATTCATTTATTCATTTATTCATTTATTCATTTATTCATTTATTCATTTATTCATTTATTCATTTATTCATTTATTCATTCATTCATTCATTCATTCATTCATTCATTCATTCATTTATTTATTTATTTATTTATTTATTTATTTATTTATTTATTTATTTATTTATTTATTTATTTATTTATTTATTTATTTATTTATTTATTTATTTATTTATTTATTTATTTCCATATAGCTACCAAAACATATACAATCCAATTACATGGTAGGAATGACAAAAAAAAATACCTAAACTAAACTAAAATAATAATACACTTAGGAACAAATATTAACAAAACACAAATTAGGTTGACAAAATACATTTTTTTACGTAGCTTACATTAGTGTAGAAGATATCGAGCTTATTTTGGTAGAAGTGGTAAGTCGAACACATAACATGTATGGGGGAAAATTGCAGTATGTTAGTTCTAGGTGTTTTTATGTAAAATAGAGAATTATTTCTGGTAAAAGTAATATTATTTGCTTTTCTTGTAAAGCTCATGGAGAAACATTTTTTAGTATTAAGAGTTAATAAATTATCGGCACGCCATTTACTAATCTTGGACAACTCATTTTGTAGCTTCTCACAGTCATCTAAATTTTCAATAGTTCTAAATAATTTTAAATCTATATAAAATATAAAAAAAGAGTTGCAAGCTCAAAATGAAGAATATGAAGGTAATTCTTCGGTAATTCTTTTTTTCAAACGCGTTTTTCTCGAAACGACTATTTTTGAATTTGTGTGCACTGCTAAAAAAGTTTTTTGACTAATCATTTTCAAAATTGATAGTTTCTTTATATAATTACGCCTATATGAACCTAAATCTAGAGTAATACCATTGTTTAAAACTACTTTTGTATTTCAAAAAAAATTGGTTTATGCTCTATTGTTTATATGAAGTTAGGTTCATATAGAAGAGAGACTAAAACAGCCTTACAGTTACCACATTTTACTTCATAACATAGTATAAAACAAAGTCGCTTCCCGCTGTCTGTCTGTCCCTATGTATGCTTAGATCTTTAAAACTACGCAACGGATTTTGATGCGTTTTTTTTTTCAATAGATAGAGTGATTCAAGAGGAAGGTTTATATGTATAATACATGCATAATATAGTAGAGAAACACTGATAATTTTAGAGGTTTCTAATGTGATGTCGTAAATAAACACATTTTTTTGCGCTTACATCGTAAACGCTGGCTGAACCCTACGAGATAGATCAAGATAATGTACTATAGTATTGTACACCTTAAAAAGGTCTACAAAAAAGTCCGCGTGCACCCGTGCGAAGCCAGGGCGGGTCGCTAGTTTATGATAAAGTAAATGGCAAAAAGATAATTTTCCTATATAAACGTATATTTCCAATTAGAGTATGTATTATTTTTATTTTTTACCGTTAGTGATATGTACGCACGTATGTAAAATAAGGTAAAATCCACCGCCGGTAACTTCTGTAGTCTAAACACTATCCTTGTCGTAAAAAAGATGTCTCAAACAAAACGAGAAAAACACATGACTGAACCTATACCGAAATAAATCCGGCCGAAGCTATTTTTAGGCGTGGAAATCTATATTTTTTTACCGGCTTCGAAAGGTCGATACCTATACTAATTCTAAGAGCACATCACAGCAGAAAGACAATAGTAGCGGGTTTTTTTTAAACAATTTTTTCTAATAGAACGTATAATGTAGGACTTCTTATTATGTTAAACAATTATTTACAGTCTAAACAAGGATATCATATATTAAATACCGTTTTACAACAAATCACAGGTCTACAAAAAAATCTGCTCCAATAGCTAAACCCATTAAATCCGAAATATTTTTTGTGCTGAAACCGAATTTTTAACTCAAAAAACTTTCTACCGCGTAGATACTTAGTAATTCCCGGGTTTTTGTTGTCAAAATACGTTTTTATGCGAAATATTTTTTCAATCAGATTGAATCATTTCTTAACCAGACATGTAATTTCCGAAGTATTTTTAAGCGCTGAATACGATCCCGTTGTTAAAATTTGTTCTAGACTCTTCCATTTCCTATAAAATGAGAATTTAAGGTGAAAAACAGCCCAAAAATGGAAGAATTTCTGTTTTTCAAGAATATCAAATTTTTGTTTTTCAATAAGAACAGTCAAAAACTCTTGCAAAAGGGAAGCTGAATGTTTATTTTTTGCGGTTGTTATGATTATTTTATGGTATGGTAGCATGTATTTTTATTCTTTTCATTTTTATTATGTTTTATTTGTTTTTTGTTACTTTTTGTATTTTTATTGTTGTTACAATTTATTATTTTGTTAAGTTTTCTTCTTTTCGTTATGATCGGACCTGTCGTAGTAGTAGTGCAAGTGTTTAAAAATTATTTAGGCTCGATTGCTTCTGAAAATATATGTATTTATTGTTGCTGTAAGCTTGATTTGCCAATCTACTTGCTATTGCAGGTTTCCTGGAACCAGCTACTTCGGACCTTGATCAGAAAGTACAACATAGATAAGATAGTCTTACGATAGTCTTAAGAATCCTTACAATCCAGTAAATACTTCCGAAGTAATATCAATTTATAGGAAATTTTACAGAAAAGAAATCTTCCTGAAGAAACGTTCTTGAAAAACACAAATTCTTCAATTTTTGGGCTGTTTTTCACCCTAAATTTTCATTTTATAGGAAATGGAAGGGTCTAGCACAAATTTTGATAACGGCATCATATTTAGCGCGTAAAAAATACTTCGAAAATGACATGTCTAGTTAAGAAATGATAAATCTGATTATTATTTAAAAAAATATTTCTCATAAAAACATATTTTGACAACAATAACCGGGATATAAACTGAGAATCTACGCGGTATAAAGTTTTTTGAGTTAAAAAATTGGTTTCAGCACAAAACAATACATCGGATTTGATAGGTTTAGTTCCTGGAGCAGATTTTTATAGATCTGTGTTATTATCCTTTAATAACTTGAATTATTGTTTTTAAATTGCCAAATTCACTCATACCCACTCCATACACAGGATGTTTTTTAAGTAGTTTGAAAAACTGAAGGAGATCCTGAACTGAAGAACTTATTCAAGTGATTTCATGCAGAAAAGGTCATATAAAGTATTTTCTCGCTTAGTTTTTGAAATACAGCGTTACAGTTTTTTTTTTAGTTTTTTTTTTTTCAACAATTTCACAACATTTTTTGATTGTTAATTTTTGAAAATAGAGCGTATTTTGTCCTCTGCCACGTTCATACATATTAACTTTATAAAAAAAAATGTATGAAAGAAGGATACGTGAAACTTCCGCGGACTTTTTTTTAATAAAAAACTACTCTCTTCTCTTTGGCAACGCTGTCTGTTTGCCCATACAGAGGGCATTTTAAATTACGACCTCCAGCTGTTTGTGAAAGCAAGAAAAAATATACCGTGTGTGTAAAGCTGACACATCGGCCAGTTATGAAAAAGGACAAACAGAAGTGAGACGACAGATAAGAAGCGACCGCACACGCATCGAAGGTAGTGAGGGAATAAGACCGGCCCTCTCACCACCTGTGTTTGACGTTAGAACGAGAAGTGTAGCATTTGTCCTTTTTCACAACCGGCCGATGTGGGCTTTACACAAACTGTATACCTCATGTTCCTGTTCACTTGCAGCAACTTTTTTCCGAAAAACTTTGGTATTTACCTTTTTATCACAACAGGGTTTATTAAAAAAATAAAGCATTATTGTCCTCTATCACGTTCGTGTTAACTTATACGAAAGTGTAAAAATTAGAGATGTGACGAATAGTAGTTTAGCCGAATAGCCGAATATCGAATATTCGGTTAGATTTCAGCCGAATATTCTGCCAAACCGAATAGTTCTCAAAACCCAATAAATCGTTATAATTTGCACACTCGAGACCATGCGGAAATTCTCTATATAGATTAAGCTCGTACTACGTTCTGGAACTGTTATAAGGAAATAATCTCATCTAGTCAGCATAGCGATAGTTTTAACCCCAAAAATAATATTGCAATTGAAATAGCTTATTTGACGGTTTGGCGGTTTGACGGAAAAGTTTATTTATCGATTCCTTCAAGTACTGTTTACAGTGAGCGAATATTCTCAGAAGCTGGAAACGAGCTGGCCTACGAGAAAAAAAAAAGGAATCGTTTATCACCTGGCAGAGCCGAACATTTGGTATTTTTACATCACAACCTATTATTCTTTGATTATGAGTTTGCTGACGATACAAGTACGAATTATTATTGTTTTCTTATTTAATATCTTTTTTTATAGTAGGTGTCTCATTTTAAAACATCCACATGAATAACTGTGAAAAGCCGCCGATCCAAACATGACTTTAACAAAAGTTATTTGGTTTGGAGGGGACCACCTGACCATGTGATCCAACACCTTATCCGGTATCCTGACACGGCCTTGAGGCACCCAATTTTCCCAAGGTTCCCATTTAAAAAAATGGGTGCCTCAGGGCCGTATCAGGATGCCGGATAAATGCCTCCAAACCAAATAACTTTTTTATTAAAGTCATTTTTGGATTGGCGGTTCTTCTACAGAGTTATTCATGTGGATATTTGAAAATGGGACACCCTGTATAAGGTGCGTCGGGGGAAGTGCAGAAATGGCCATCACAAGTATAACTGTTGCATTTACAGCACTGCCATCTTGTAAGTGTTGTAAGAATTTTTATAAAGTTTATAATAAATGAGCAATTCTGAATTTTGCACTTTTTTTGGCTTTCCTGTACCCTCACGTATTCAAGTATCAAATATCTCGTAACTTGCAAAATTTTTGATTGATTTTAAAATTTGAAAAAGAAAAATAAAGCAAGAAATCTGGACTTTTACACACTTTTACACACACCAACACATCTGTAACTCAAACTACTAGTGAAATCAACGACTGCTCTGCACTTTCTCCAGTTGGGGAAGTGTGTAAGTACTTAGTTTAGTTTTATTTCAGTTGAACTTCACAATTTGAGTTGCTTCCTTTAATTATTTTAATTTTTAAAATTGACAATTAAAATAAGTATTAAAAATTCAGTGTTTGTTTTATTAAAACATCCAAACATAAAACCAACCGAATATTCGGCAAATGAACCGAATATTCGGCAGAATACCGAATAGTGAAAATAAGGCCGAATATGCCGAATACCGAATAATTATTCGGCTTCGGTCTCATCTCTAGTAAAGATATATGAAAGAATGATACGTGAAACTTCCGCAGACGTTTTTTCAAATAAAAATTGCTGTCGTCTCCACGGCAACGCTGTTTGCGCTGTAATGGAAAAATTCCCAAGTCGGGTAATGTCGTGTCGCGTAATTTCCAGTAAATTCTTATAACCCGAAAAACGTATACGCTAATGGCATCCGAGTCATCAGCTCTCTTGTGAGCCAGCTCGCGTATCCCAGCGACTGGCTTGGCTCGTGGTCTCGTGCATATGTTAATATGAGGGATAGCGTGTGACCTCATGTTTGCTTTTTCGATTTTTAAGGGGTGACCGCACCTCGAAAATGTAAAAAAAAACAGTATTTTTTACCTTAAAATATCTTTAGATTCTTCTGGTCATTTTAATCTTTAGGTATAAATGTTGTAACGGTTATATTTTACGCAAATCTTTAAAAAACGTGCAGTATGAATGCAGACCACATAAATACAGTGCCATCCATAAAGTTGCACCATATGGGAAAAAATTGTTTGAATTTAAGAAATTCTTTTAACCGTCACGTCAGTTGTTTGGGTACATATTTAAACTAAAATAGCGTCCATCAAACCTAGTAAAAAGCTGTGGCGGCTGGTGATAAAGGGCACAGGGGCACGTGCCCAGCCCAAATTTCAATAGAAAATATTTCTTTTGTGTTAATTTACTATAAATTACTGTTACAATAATATAAATTAATTGTATACGACAAACTATTCATATTCTAATTATTATTCCTTTTATACCACAAATAATGATTTTTATCACATATATATGACAGACTATCGATCGAGCACCGAGCCACCGTAGTCTGAATTCGCGTCGAGCCACCGTAGTCGCATTTCGCGCGCGTGGCCGAGGGCACACAGTATCCCAGCCCTCATTTTTAATCGGGCTTTTTCGGTGACTGGTTGTAGCTGGCCAGTTGTTTTTTTCCAGTGCCATGATGACAAAATACACATACACTCGGTGACTGGTAATATTTGCAGACCATTGCAGCAGACAGACGTCGTTAAATCGTTCGAAAATCAGCTGAACGGGTCACACTTGTTGAGTGACCTTTTTTAGTGATTGTTTATTTTCTTCGCTGAGAAGTGTTTTTTTCACTGTTGTTGATTGTGAAACGTTTCAAAATGAATTCGGTGGACTTTTTATTGACTAATAAAGATATTACATACGAGGTCCGAACGGAAATTAAACGGTTAGGAAGGCCGATACCCGATTTGATTATTTCCAAAACAGACGTAGGAAAATCGCGAAATTATTCACGAAATTTTAGTAGTAGTGTCTACGACAGATTTAAGTGGTTATGTGGGTGTCCTAAAAGAAACAAACTGTTTTGTTTTATTTGTTTAGTGATGGATGGCAACCAAAGTGCATGGACTCGAAAAGGGGTGATTTAAAACATTTAAATGAACGAGCTAAGAAACATGCTAGCTACAATGAAAAACATTTACATAACATCTTAGATTTTAGTGTGTTGGGAAAGGTAGACATAAGGCAACAGCTTGATAGTGCTTATCGTGAAAATATAAGACGTCACAATGAAAATGTGGATAAAACAGACATACTTTATAGTAAATAATTAATTGTATTAAATTTTGTGAAACAAATCCGGGACTTTAATGAAAAGGCGATTAACATTTTTGTGAACAATCAGGACAGGCGAGCTGATTTCCTCTACAAATACTGGTAAGATACCTATATCAAATTTCTTTCACATGTTGCCACCCATTATTTTAATATACTTAAGCCCTCAATATTCGTGACTAAATGTTATTTTAAAAATCTACCAAATCCCAAAAAAGTATTCTTGTGAAAGTCTATATTTTTGTATAAAAGAATTTTTCATTGAAATTCTGAAGTGTCAGTAAAACGCATGACCTTGAAAATTTTAAAATTTTACGCCTGCGGCGCCATTGGTAGCTAATGAGTAATCCTACTGACACACCCTGTGCCCACACATGTAACACACCCACGAGCCGCCACTGGTAAAAAGTTTATAATATACGAATAGCATACTAGCATACGAAAATTTGAAATCGACGCAAGGGTAAACTACCTTTATTTTTAACCCCAGAAAAAAATATTATCAAGAAAAGTTATTCCTTTGTAAAATGTTAGCCTCAATATGAAGTTCCAGTGCAGTATGGTGAAAAAGCGGTTCCTGAAATTTCTTCAACTTACCCTTACCGCAGTTGGAATGAAATCGCTCATCGTTAGAATCATATTGTCTAGAGACTTCTCTAAGAAAAATATTGTTATTGTTCAAAACAATGTAAATGGGCATCGAATAACTCTTATATTATGAGATTATAAAAAAGGTCTTTCATAAAAAAAAACGGAATTTTTGGTGCAAACTTTATTTTATGTTCAAGAATAATGCAAAAAGTTAGAATAACTTTTTGAATAAATGTTTTTCAAAAATGCAATTGCTATAAGGTGGAAGTAATTTTAATTTTACAAAGTAGGATATCAATTAAGAGAAAAAACTTTTAATGTTGCAAAACATCACATAAAAAATTACAAATACACATCAAATGAAACAAACAAAAAAATAGAGGAAGAAAACTAAAATTACATTAATTATTAGTAGTCTGAAAATTCAATAGTTCCCACTTGTGGAAATAGAAGAAACTGTAATAGTAACAAGTAAACAGACATTAGATTTTACACAAATAAAAATATTATTAAAGGAACCTCGAAAGGCGTCCTCTTCTCTCTTCAACAATGTTTATTCTATGTCTCTATGTGTCTTCATTCGTTTTGGATACATTAAACAGTTCTTCTGAACATTTTTTTCTCGACATTAACAAGAAACTGTGGGGAAATTTCATCCACAAACTGACGAATAGCCTCGTCTAAATGACCAATATTGTGAAAAGGTCATATTAACTTTTTCCTTTAAATATCCCACATAGCGATTTATATTACGTTTTTAAAATATTTCAATTAAACGTTACTGTACTTTTAAGGGACATAATTTTGCACGTTTTTCAAATGTTATTACAAAAGTATCGCCTCCAAAAGTGTGGTTTCTTTGAGGTTTACCATAATTATTTACTTTTTGTATTGTTCTTGAACATAAAATAAAGTTTGCACCAAAAATTCTTTTATTTCTTGCTGACCTTTTTATAATTGAGCTATGGTTGCACATATACATATATTGTTTTGAACAATAACAATTTATTTCTTGGCGAAGAGTCTCCAGAAAACACGATTTTAATGATGAGCGTTTTCGTTCGAATTGTGGTACGAGGGTAAGTTGAAAAAATGTCAGGAACCGCGTTTTCACCATACTGCACTGGAACTCCACACTGGGGCTCATATTTTACAAAGGAATAACTTTTCTTTAATAATACTTTTCTCTAGTTTACTCAGGGGTCGATTTCAAATTTTCGTATGCTACTCGTATATTTTCACATTTGTACTATTTTGTTTTATGAGCGCTGTTTTAGTTTAAATACATGCCCAAACAACTGACGGTCAAAAGAATTTCTTAAATGCAAACACAAAATTTTTCCCATATGGTGCAAACTTTAAAAATGGCACTGTATATTAATTAAAGTTACTATGGGTGAGTCAAACTTAACGCGACAAACGAAAGGTACGGATAGGGCATGTTATTCTAAGCAAAAAAAGTTCTAATAAACATGTGTCCGGAAATGCTTCCTAAGAACGCTACGGACGTTTAAAGATGGCCGGCCCAAATTGGTTTTCTTGCCTTTTATTTCAAAAACTGCTTAAAATAATTGGTTTAACGTAACAAAACAAACTAAAATTTTACAAAAACTGCTCGAAATGTCCACCATCATTTTCAATGCAAAGTTGACATCTGCGAATGACTGATTAATTCACTCCGCTGCCTTATTAATTAAAAAGAGAAGCAGGCCTTGATAACAATTGAAAGTGTTTGTTTGACAGCCTTGTTTGACGTGTCGATTGAATTCAATTTGTCACTAATTTTAAGCTAGTTTATGAGTAAATTGCGGAAACATGCCAAATACCTACACTACAAGTGAATATGCGGATATTGTGTTTGTTTACGGGTACTGTGATGGTAATGCGCGCGCTGCTGTGAATGAGTACGCCCGAAGATTTCCAATGAGAAGAGTTCCCGACAAAGCGGTATTTACTAGAACATTTCAACGATTAAGAGAAACTGGGACAACTTCTTCGAAATCGCGAGCAGACGGTATTTTTGCACCCCTTCATAATAATCGAAGAACAGAAAATATCCTAGAACACTTCGATCAAATACCTTCAAGTAGCACGAGGAGATGTTCTTTGCAATTAGGCTATTCCCAGAGCATTGTGAACCGAACTCTGAAAGCAGATGGTCGCCACCCCTATCATTTGCAGAAAGTTCAGAATTTGCTTCCTGAAGACCTACCTCGAAGAAGAGAATTTTCAGAGTGGTTCTTGGAACAAATAACAAACGATGCTTCTTACTATCGGAAGGTGATTTGGACGGACGAGGCAACTTTTACCCGTAGTGGTATCTTTAACCAACATAATGCGCATATTTGGGCCCATGAAAACCCGCATGCTGTAAAAGAACAACATTTTCAACATGAATTTTCGTGCAACGTTTGGATGGGGTTATGCGACGATACACTCATTGGTCCATATTTCTTGCCTCCAAGACTAAATGGTCCGGCCTTTCTTCATTTCCTGGAAAATGAATTTGAAGCAATATTAGATGACATGCCTCTAATTGATAGAGCAAACAGGTGGTTCCAGTTAGACGGTTGCCCAGCCCATTACACTCTACTAGTGCGGCAATGGCTTCACAACCATTTTTCAGGAAGATGGATTGGTCGCGGTCGAGACTGTCCCCGTCCTTGGCCTCCGCGTTCCCCGGACTTAACCACTATGGATTTTTATGTTTGGGGCAGAATGAAGAGCAAAGTTTATGCTGAGCCCGTCAACGACGAAGCTAGTCTCCGAGCGAGGATCTTGCAAGCTGCCCAAGAAATACCACTAGCGGAGTGTCGTGCAGCCGCGCAATCAGTCATTCGCAGATGTCAACTTTGCATTGAAAATGACGGTGGACATTTTGAGCAGTTTTTGAAATAAAAGGCAAGAAAATCAATTTGGGCCTGCCATCTTTGAACGTCCGTAGCGCTCTTAGGAAGCATTTCCGGACACATGTTTATTAGAACTTTTTTGCTTAGAATAACATGCCCTATCCGTACCTTTCGTTTGTCGCGTTAAGTTTGACTCACCCTGTATAATGTTATTAATTATATAACGTAAACGTGCCACGTGATGAACTTACTAAAATATTTTATATATTGATAATAAGTATATCTTCCAGAGATTTCACAAATGAAATGTATAGAAAGATCAATATCACCATCAATAAGAACATTTACCACTTAGAGGCCTATATCTAAAAGTCAATGTTAAAAAAGTGGTGTCCCGAATAATTGGATTTTTGCTCCTTTAGGTATAATTATCTAGAGTGCAATAGGTATGAATTTATTATAAGTATTTACTAAAGCCCAAAAAAGTATAATCACGATCGATTTTTCTTATTTTATACTCACGGCAAATGCACATCAGTCATTAGGTACCCACAGTTTTGCAAAAATGCCGCAAATATTTCAGGATATTTAAAATTTTGCTGGATGCTTCCAGTTACATTGGCCACTGGTGGTGGCTGACGGATATGTTGAGGAAGGCAATGGTAATAGATAGATAGATAGATAGATAGATATACCTTTATTACCTGTATTCATAGGTATATTATTTGTATGTGTAATATGAAATATTACACATATTACACAAGGTTCGTCATAGATTTTGTATATCTAACAATATCAGCAAATATATACAGAGTTTAACAATGTAAATGTTAGTTATTTTTTTTGTAAAACATAAAATATCAATTATCAGTGTATGCATAAAATAAAGACAACACATGACACATGCATTTATATAATTTACATACATTTTTGAAATATACATGAGAAATTATATTAATTAACTGAAAACCGATTCGTTGTTCAAGATCTCAACAGAATATCTTCAAACTCAGTGGTAGTATACACACTAGTTTCTAAGAGAACACTCTTAATGTGTTTTTTTTTTTTAATTTTTTATAAAACATGTGGTGAAATTTATTTAAATAAATGTTAGATTAGGTACGTGTATTATGACTATGTATATCAGAACCCTTTTTAAATTGATCTTTATTTTTATGGATATACTGCAGTATTTTTAATATGTAAATTCCTGTTACTGTTAGAATTTTATTATTTTTGAAAGCATTTTTGCAAGATTCAAGTGGTTCTAGATTGAAGATTAATATAATTATTCTTTTTTGTATAATAAATACACGCATCCATTCAGTTGCCTGCCCCCAAGAGCTAATATTATAGCTTAAGGCTGAGTATGCCAGGGCATAATACACATTTAGCAGAGCCTTATGATTTAAATATTTTTTTAGTGAGTAAATAGCATAATAGGCTTTATTACATAAGTTTGCTACATACATGTTCTATTGGATAATCCCACATTAATTTTGAGTCTAAAGATGTCCCCAGAAAATTAATACCATTGCTTTGTTTTATATTAATATTATTTATAAATTGGTTGTCATTATCACTTGGGATCTGTATCTACCGATAAATTCAGTGAAATTCGTTTTTGCTATGTTAATCACCAAGTGATTAACCTCACACCATAAAAGAAATTGTCCAACAACAGCCTCCATTTTCAAGTTTACCTCATAGGTTGTATATCCCGATACCACTACAGTCGCGTCATCCGCATACATGAACAGTCTCCCATCCTCAATGAAGTCGGGAAGGTCATTAATATACAGGAGGAACAGCAACCCTTGAGGGGTTCCAAGTTCTATTTTTTCTATGTCAGAAATATTATTTTCTATGTTTACCACTGTTTTGCGATTTACAACAAAAGACGCCAGCCACTCATTAATCGTCCCTCGTATACCAATAGCATCGAGCTTCATTTGTAAGAATTCTGGATCCAGTGTATCAAACGCTCTGGATAGATCAAATGAAATCCCGATTATGAAATAATTTTTATCTAGCAGGTCATATATATGCTGAACCATTTCTGAAGTTGCGCTTTCGGTGGAGAATCCCTCACGAAAGTCATGTTGGCATGATGCTAGTATGTTGTATGTATGTTGTATTTATATATGTATACATGTAATAAGACAAAAACTTGGCTAAGCACCAGAAGAACCCCAAGAAGATTGTTCAAAATTACCAATTACCACGAAAACTTGCAGCAAACAACAAATTGAAGTAGTAAAATCAGGAGTTATAACCTCTTCTAATTTGAATGACTGTGTTTTTAGGAATCCTAATCGTGATATCTAAAATATAAATGTTTATCTAAAATCAAACCGTTTTAATTATAAAGAGCCGTCCAAAAAAAACGTCATCAAACCTGGTTATGAACGAGAGATATGGAAATAGCGGTCATACCGAAGCGCGAAACGAAACTTTGTTATCAAAGTTTAGAAGTGGCTGTCAGAATTGTAAAATAAATAATGTAAATCATTTTTAATGAAGAACAGGGGCGTGTTTCGTTTGGAAATTTATTTTATTAATTGCAGTCTTCAGAATTGAGTCTTCATGGAAGTTTATCCAGTCTCAATTATTCATTTAGACCATTTTAGCTGGTCAGTAAAATGTTTCCTAAATTTGTACCGTCAAACTGGAAGCGTCAATCGGAAGCATGGAAGTGGCAGATCCAGAGTAAGGAAGATGAGAACGTTGAAGTGGTTACGCAAGTGATAACCGACAATCCAAAAACATCAATTACCCATCTGAGCCAACAAGTGAATCTGCCCTATACAACGAATTTTCAAAAATGATTTGGAGCTCCTTCCATACCGTCTGCAATCCACACATGAAATTCTCAAAGCGGATAAACCTTTAAGACTACAGTTCTGTCAAAGGTTTATTAACCATTTTAACAATAACGATACTGTCTTCGAAAAAGTTTTTTTACTGATGAAGCGGTACCATACCTGTATTTCGGGTTACGTTACCTAACTCTCAGAATATGAGACTTTGGAGTGCAGACAACCCTCACTTTTATATTGAAACTCAACTACACTAAAAAAAATTGGAGTGTGGGCAGCTGTGAGCAGACTGGAATGGAAGACCTTCAGCAACAATACGTTGCTGAAGGTCTTCCATTCCAGACAATAGTCAATGAAATTGAAGAAGTTATGGAACACCGTGGATACTCCAGTACGTTATTGACTCAGTTAAAATAAGAGCTCAAGTGTGTATAAATATGGGCGGTCGTTATTTTCTTTAAAAGTGTCTTATTTTTTCGAAAATAGTGAAAATACAGTTTCTTTTTTGAGATGAAGTTTTTATTTCTGCCCGGTAAAAAATACCCATCATATAATGTGATACCCATCAATTGTCAAGGCTGTCGCATTATTGAAATCAATGAGGTTATAAACTTAAGATTAAGAATAGAAATACGTTTTTTTTTGCTCGACCAACTCATATGCCGTTTTTTTGACCACTGTTCATCAGATTTTGACTAAAGAATTGGGGATGAGGAAATTCTGCGCAAAAATGGTTCCACAAAATCTTTCAAGCAAAAGCAATAGGATATCAGGAGAGAAAGGTTTCTTGACTTTTTCGAATCGATTGGAAATGATCCCCATTTTATGGAACATGTCATTACTGGTGGTGAGACTTGGGTGTTTCAGTACAACCCGGAAACTAAGCGCCAAAGCATGGAATGGCACACTTCAAGCTCTCCAAGACCCAAAAAAACAAGAATGAGCAAATCGAAGATAAAATGCATGCTGATTTGCTTTTTTGATAGCCAGGGATGGTATCCAAGGAGGCACAAAGAGTTTGTGCCTCCAGGCCAAAGAATAAATAAACACTTTTACAGAGAGGTTCTTGAAAAACTTCGAAAAAGGACCATGCGTGTGAGGCCAAACATCAAGAACAACTGGATGTTGCATCACGACAATGCGCCTTGTCACACAGCCATTTCAGTAAACGAGTTTTTAGCCAGTAAAAACATTCCTGTGGCTCCTCAGCCTCCTTATTCGCCTGACTTGAGTCCTTGTGACTTTTTTCTCTTCCCGAGATTGAAAAATCACCTCAAGAGACGTCATTTTGGGACCATAGAAAACATTCAAACGGCTGTAACCGACCAGCTGAAGGATTTTTCAGTATATGAGTTCCAGCAGTGCTCTGACGAATGGAAGAACCGTCTCCAGCGCTGTGTGGCTTCCCAAGGAAGTTATTTTGAATGAGACAATACTGAATTGTAATTCTATTCGAATAGAAAAATTTAAAAAAATCACTCTCATTACTAAATACACACCTCATATGAGTTATTTTTCTATTTAAAATTTGTTTGCATCTTGAATATTTAAAAAGATAGGCTCGTTTTATTATTGAATATCCTATCTGTTTTCTCGTAAACTGCTAACTAAAAGAATATAATTTCTTATGAGAGTATGTCAATTTACTTCTTTTCAGTACAAATTAAGACCGAAATACAAAAAATATAGTTTAATGATGCTAAGCATACCTGTTATCTAAAGTGAATCTTCTGGGAGCTACAGAAAAATGAATGTAATTTTTAGTTTTCATATCAAACTTTTAATGAAGAGTATATAATTGAGATAAAATATAATTACGAGTACTATTAGGTTTCTTTTTGAGATGAAGTTTTTTATTTCTGCCCGGTAAAAATACCCATCATATAATGTGACAGTCTTGACAATTGTCAAGGCTGTCACATTATTGATTTCATTGAGATTATAAACTTAAGATTAAGAATAGAAATACGTCTTTTTTTGCTCATCCAACTCATATGACGTTGTTTTGTATGTTTTTTTTTTTTTGGACGGTTCGATATTAACGCTATTATTTATTAACGGTTGCTATGCTGTAACGGTTGCTGTTGTAAAGTTAATTGTATAGCCCATTCCCCATTCCTATACAATTCTGAGGATAGTAATATGATACATTACTGTACCAAATACGAAAAAAAAAGGTTTTCATATGTTGCAAACTTTACGAACCGCGCACTAAAAAAGTATCAAATTTTGTATTACTTTCAGAGTTTGCCGTCGCCCGAAATAGCATTAACGCGAAATATTTTAATCAAGACTCGAACCGCTCCCCCCACTCCTTATTAATTTTCGAATGACGAACGGTATTTCGTATCCCGCCGGGCGGCGAAATAATCACAAATTATAGAGGCGCGCAGGGAAAAGCGGAATTTCCACGGCGACGTTTCTCACGTCGTATAATGGAAAAATTCCCGCACCGCATAATTTTCCGTATATATATATCCCCGCAACCCCGAAAACGGACTCACGCCCCTCGTGCCCTATGTATATATACACTGATAAAAATAGTTTCTATACGAAACTATTATACATCTTTTTTTAAGAATCTTTACTTTTTATCTCTACTTTTTATCATGTCGACAATTTTTTTTGGCATCGCGACGATTTTTTAAAACGTCGACAATTCGACAGTTCCAAGTCGACAATTTTTAATACGTCGATAATGTAAACAATGTCGACAATGTCGACAATGTCAACAATACAGTACCTACTACTTAAAAATATTTCCAGAACTCATACAAATGAACAAAGTGTTAATACTGCTAATACATGTTACCTATCCACCTAATAACTAATGATTCTAAAAATTCCATGACGTTGCAAAAAAAACTGTAACTAGAATCGAACACACAACCTTCATATCAGTAATCTAACGACGTCCAACACACACCACTGCGCCAAGCTAGCTCATAATTAAAGCCGGCAGATCCGGGCGGCGGGCCATCTCAACAGGCCATATGTCAACGTAAATAACAGGGTAAGATTAACACATCTCTTTCTAAATTGCAACAGTTTATTCTTTTCATGAATTTTGTTTTTGCACATACAAGTAGTAAGTAGTATGACGCGTATGGTTATGGCCCGCCGCCCGGTAGGGATGGGCGATACCGATCCGATATATCGAAGTATCGATACTTCGTTTGTAATACATCGAGTTTTTGGCATCGATAATTCTCTCGAGCGATATTCTAAAATGTCGATATTTTCGTTGCGATACCGAATAAGTATCGGAAAATTTTTACCCGATAAAAAAACGCGTGTTCGCCCTGTGTTGTTAGTTGCCAAAACAATCGTACAAGAGTGAATTTCTGTTGTTTGTTGCAGGATTTTTTGCAAAAACTTCGATGAGCATCAAGTAAGTGTTTAACCTAACCTAACTCTGTCTTTGCTTTAATGTTAGCAAGAGTATGTGTATACAGCACAGGCCATCTCTTAACCTAACTCTCTGTACACTTTTCTGCTAATGGTAAATTTGTTTTAGCAACGATCTGAAGAAATTTGGAATTTTCACTCAAAATGAGTGAAATACATTTGCAAAAAAACTGTTATTATAACTTTATATGTGTGTTAGTTTTTGAAAAACTGTTAGAAAAACTTGTTTATAAAAAGATTGTTCCATTTTTAGCAAAATGAGAAAACGCTTATTATTAGGGACAATATTTGTGATGCACGTAAAAAAGATATGTAAGCATTAACAAATAGTAATAGTATAACGATGGAGGGAGTTTTCATTCAATTTTACCATTAAATCAGTAAAAATTGAATGAAAACAATATTTTTCGAGAGTCAGTTTACCATTCTTTCTATAGTATTTACTTTTCTTTTTTTTATGCGTACGATAAATCGAAATGTTTTTTTTAAATTTATGTTATTGATCAAAACCAAAGAAATGGGTATTTTTATTTTTGTTGATCTCGCTTGATGTTGAGAGAAATTTGAAGTTTTAATTTATTTCAGAATGTTTATTCCAGAGCAATTCTTTTATCCGTTTTAATGAATAATAAAAAAATAAAAAATAAATCGTTCTTTAAACTTTGGATTATTTTCCTGCTCATCAAATAATTTTTTAACTTTATATCCACATTGAATTATTCTAGATGTTCAAATTTTGGAAAAGTATTCATTTGATTACCAATATATCGATTAATTTTGATAGATGTATCGATACCCGGGTATCGAAAAATTCAAAATGCTTGCAATACCGAGTATCGATATTTTTGCTTTCGATGTCCATCACTACCGCCCGGATCTGCCGGCTTTACTCATAACCATAGAACGTTGTATCGTAGGCATTATGGCATTCTGTATATGTACATTCGAACCCCTCTTAATTCACCAAAAATAAATATTTAGAGATATACCACAGCACTTGTTATAACGAAAAATGAGCCAACTGAACAAAAAAATCAACGTAAGTATACCCAGTCGTGCGTGACAAAGTTCAATTTGATTGTTTTTTGTTGATTCAATCTTTTTTCCTTGAGTCCGTTGCGTAGTGAGATAATTCAACTTTCAGGAAAGAAGATTTATTAAAAGATTGTCATTTACAGAGAAATTGCAGGTCATCGAATATTTTGAAAATAGGATGAAAAACGAGGATCTGTCAGAAATGTACAAAGTGCACCACTAGGCCATCCCAAAATTCATTCACAACAAAGACAAAATACTACAACACAAGGAAACTATGGAAAAATACGGCGCAAATAAAATGTACTCAGATATTCATCAGTTCACGATAGTCTTTTTGAGCAATGTACATTTTTGTGGTTCTGTCAGAAGAGATCATTCGGCGAACCTGTGACGGCCTGTTCTACAAGCAAAAGCTAAGCAATTTCATGCAAGTCTTAACGTGAACTCCAATTTTTCGGCGAGTAATGGCTGGCTTGCCAGATTTAAGAAACGTCATGGGATAAGATGTTTAAATATCAAAGCAGAAAAACCCTCAGCAAATGAAGACGACGCCAGTGCATTTTCGAGAGGGGTTAAAGGCTTTCCTTGAAAACCATGGATATAAGCTCAGGAGATAACGATATAATAATTATATAGTACGACGCAACGTATCTTATATTAAAAAAAACTTTCTAGTGAATATAATTTTAAACTGAACACTATTTTTTTTACATTAAAAACAAGAAAAAAATTGAGTTGTGACTCTTTTAGGACCGAACGATTAAAATCTGAATTATTTGTGAATTATGATTTTGTTACTATTTTTGAGGAATTACACATAACAAATTCAATAACAAAAACATATTATCGGGTTCATTATCAAGGATTTTATTTGCTTTAAGGTCGAAAGTGCCAAAATATTGATTTCTTTTATCCGTTAACGAAAGCTTGATACACAGTGAGAAACTTTTAAAACAATAAATTGGTGGTTGGTGCAGCTCTCTTTCGCTTAAGTATTGTTTCATGAAACTACTTTTCGGCATATTAATATTGTGTGTATTGTTAAATATTGTGTAAAATATTGTGAAGATTGTCCTTTGCTATTTTATGGCAAGTATCTTTAAATTATTCATTTTGTACCTGTTGAAAGTGAAAATCGAACGAAAGAGTTTTTTCGTCGTGTGTTCGAGAAACTTCAGTCAATGTGCATGGCAATACACATTTTACGCAAAAAAATAATACATTTTGGGATATGTACAGGGTTAGTTTTTATTATTTGACAAGTTATTGCGAGTTTATTATTGAAATTAGAAATTAGGTATTCAAACAAACGTTATAGAGTTGAATAGTATAGAGAAATTTTTATAAAACGATGTGAGAAAAAACAATTAAGCATCGAAAATCATAAAATTGAATCAAGGTAGTGTTTTTTTAAATAGAAGACCCTGTATATTATTGCAAATTCTAATTCCTCGAATATTTCCCTTTTCAAAAATATATAACATGTTTATGTTAGCTTCACTAGGTCGCAACATATTTCTTTTAAAAGTAAATCAATAAATTCAAATTTTTCCTATTCGCTAAACATTATTCTTGTTTTAAACAATTAGTAATAAATATAAATTATTGAAATATAGCTCAATACTATTTAAATTACAGCTGGTCTTTTTTTTCGTTCTTTTTTTCTGGTCCAGTCGTCAATGGTAGCTGCGATCCGTTGTCGCTAATCACTTTCTAAATAAAATATGTCTAGACCTTGTGAAGCAAACATAGACACATTATATATTTCTAAAAAGGCAAAAAATCGAGGAAACAGAATATGCAGTATATATAGGGTGTTCCATTAATAAAAATAACTGTTTTTCAGTTTTATGGTTTCTGATGTTCAATTGTTTTTTCTCATATCGTGTTATAAAAATTTATGTAAAACTCTATATCTTTTATCTGAAGAACTTTTTCTAATTTTAATAATAAACTCGTAATAACTTGTCAAATTGTTTAGAGTTTCATGTTTTTTTATCGATTTTTATGTGAAATATATCGCGACCTACCAAAGCAAACATGTTATATATAAAAAATATAATAATTGTCAAACAACATGAGCAACGGGTTTGACACATTATAATGCTTAAGTTTAGAAATTAGCAGTTCGTGATTGATAAGAACGAAAGCTTTACTAAAACCCACAACAGACTGATATAGGTTACTTCAGAATTATCCATGTTGTTGGTAATATCATTTGTGATTCGAATTAGTGCGGTGTTTGTACTGTGGAACTTTCTAAAATCTGACTGTGTATTGGGAAGTATATTGTTTTTTAATAAGTGATCGGAGATTTCGGGGTAAACTATTTTTTTCTAGTAGTTTAGACATTGTTGGAAGTAGGCTTATAGGTCGTAGCTCGTTGAGATTGAGATCTTTAAGTTAATGTCATCCACTCCGTACGCATTGGACTTAATTGCGAGAAGTTTCTCTTGAGCAAATTCCAATGATACTACGTTAATTTCACTTATAGGTTGAATGTCGCACAAAGAGTTGTTTGAGTAATGGTCTACAATATTTCGATCTACATCAATAACAATTATATAACAACACACAAATTTATAACATGTTATATATTTTTGAAAAGGGAAAAAATTCGATTAATCAGAATTTGCAATAATATATAGGGTGTTCCATTTCAAAAAAAAAAAAAAACAACTTTGGTTTAGTTTTATGATTTCTGATGTTCAATTGTTTTTTTCTCATATCATGTTATAAAAATTTATGCAAAATTCTATAACTTGTGTCTGAATAACTATTTTCTAATTTCAATAATAAACTCACAACTTGTCAAATTATAAAAACGAACCCTCTACATCATTTCTGGGTGTGCGATATGGTGCGTACTTTTTGGGAAACAGTGAATATACAAAAGCATCCGTGTATAGCGATACTTGTTTCGACACGTCGAATTAAAATATAGATGTTTATCGATATTTACCAAACATCGATGTATCGTCGCCACCCCCGAATGCTGCGTTCCTGAATTTTTTCCCGAGTTTTGGACTCGTCGTTGGGGGAATTCGCCGGCTGCGTTTTTACAGTGTACCCCCGGCGATATCCGGCGACCCATCGCCGGCCCTCCCATCCGGCGCGGCGCGCCGGGTCGCGAGAGGGCGGAAAATGGCGCGGCGTTATGTATAAATGTATAGTAATGACGGGCGGCGCGGCGTGTGCACACGATATATCGGGGGCGGCCGCCGGGGTGGCGAAGCGTCGGCGGCTTTCGGCGTAGGAGCGGCGGCGACGGCCGCACCGGGGGCCGGGGAACAGGTTGGCCGGTAAATGAGCAATAATAAAGCCGGGTAGCGCGCCGCGACGCCGCTGCGGCGTGGACGAGGCGGCGCGTGTCTGACGCGTCTCGTGTCTAACAAGCGGCCCACCCGGCGCCCCGCGTCAACCGCAGTCAGGCGACCCTCAAACGGTGGCGACGGCACTTCGCGGAGTCAGTCCAGTAGGCAGAGAATTTTAAGTGTTCTTGACACATATAGGGCTAGTTTTGACGGTTCCCAATGTATTTTTTTTGCGTAGAACACAATGCGCGGGGTCCGTAGAGCCGAAACCGTCCGCTAATTTTATAAATTAACAATTTGTGAAAAAAAAAAACATCTTTTTTTCACATTTTCGCTTATATCTCCGTTCCTTGGCATATGTATTTAAGAAGTTGAACGTGGGCGAGAGACGACAAACAATAGGCTGAAGTATTTGCTGAACACCTAGAAACTATATTTAGCCCGAACGACTTCAAACCTGATGAAATATTGGAAGAAACGATTAGCTTTGAAACAAAAGACCTTAAGTTACTCCCAAGGAAGTAACAAACGAAATTCAAACAAACCTAAACCCAAAAAAAGGCCCCTGGATTTGACCTCGTTACGGGAGAAATCCTGAAGAAATTTCAAGAAAAGGTATAGTTATGCTGACATACCTATTTAATGCATCAATCAGACTAAAACATGTACCGTGCGTTTGGAAAATCGCAGACGTAATTATGCTACCCAAACCTGGTAAACCACCAAATGGCGTTAAGTTATATAGGCCAATATTGTTACTCCCAACAATTTCAAAGCTATATGAGAAGTTACTCTTGAGAAGACTAAAACCATTAATAGAAGAAAGGGACCTTATACCAAACTATCAGTTCGGTTTCAGAGAAAAGCATTCTACCATTGATCAAGTCCACCGAATAACATATGTGATAGAAAAAGCACAAGAGGAAAAGCTAATTTGCTCCTCTGTAATCCTCGACGTAGCCCAGGCATTTGACAAAGTCTGGCACGAAGGTTTGATCTATAAATTGAATAAAATACTACCAAGACAATACGTTGAACTATTAACCTCATATATTACGGAGAGATTATTCAGAGTCGAACAAGAAGATCATTATTCGGAACTGAAAGAAATAAGGGCACCCCAAGGCAGTGTTCTGGGACCTATCCTCTACCTTCTTTATACTAGTGGTCTACCGCAAGTAGAAAACGTAACAGTTGCTACATTCGCTGACGACACAACCATGTTAGCGATAAGAGAAAACATAGAAAACTGAACTAGAAAACTCCAACAAGCTAGCGATAAAATCTGCCGATGGACCAAAAAATGGAAAATAAAATTAAACGAATCCAAATCAATACATACAAATTTTACAAACATGGAGATAGAAGAACCCATCGTTAATATAAACCTAAATGGAAACATGGTGCCACACGCAAACACAGCAAAGTATTTAGGCATCACATTAGACACAAAATTAAGATGGAAACAGCATGTAAAAAAAGAAACATACAGAGCTTGGTCTCAAATACAGACAAATGTACTGGCTTTTAGTAAGGAACTCCAAACTCTCAATACATAATAAAATAATGATATATAACCAGATCCTGAAACCAATCTGATTATACGGCATTCAACTGTGGGGCTGTGCCAAATCAATAGTATACAAGTCTTCCAGAATAAGGTACTACGAAGCATGGTAAATACTCCATGGTATGTACGTAACATAGGGATCTTGGTATCCCTGAGGTAGACAAAGAAATCAAAAGATTCGCCATTAAACACGAATATCGTCTTCATCATCACCCCAACGAAGAGGTCCTTCAGCTCCTAAACAACCAAGACCTGGTCAGAAAGCTGCAGAGGACCAAACCGTTCGAGCTTGTGTAATGTGATGGTGCAAAAGCATAGTGCGCTTGTGCTTGTGCGCTTAAAACTCTAGGACATCAGTGGATAGACTTTTGAAACTTACGTTAAGTAATTAATTTTAAGATGTGGATGGGGGAGACTGAGAGCGTGAAACGCCCAAAACAAAATTTTCCAAAAATTGTTATATGCGCCACTGTTGTTATATCATCCAAATATCAAATTCATGTACTCAGAGCTGAAAAATATACTTAAAATATATGATCCTTTCCTAATTTACTCAAGAAACGATGTCTAATTTACCTGAGTATAAGAAAAAAAATACCATAAGTTAAATGCTACTCCATGAAATATATCAGTTACTTTTGAAACTTTCACTTGTTAGTTTTGAACATGACAAATCCACTTTTTACAAAATATACCTGCTGAACAATAAAATAGAAATGGAACACCAAAAAATTTCTTAATTTTTGAAATCTTTAAAAATTTTGCTCGGTATTATTTTACATAGAAATGATGTATTAAGGAAACAATCCTTAATACATTTGAAGTTTTCCCCAAAAATAATATAGAGTGATATTTTTTTTGTGTTTTTGTAAGTTTTTATCAAAACTAAGAAAATACTGTTTGGCTCCTTTCGATAAACTAATTTAATACAAAAATTGCTTAAACATCAAATCGTATTTTATGCTCGTGCTTCATGTATTAGCTTTATGCCAAATAGTAAAAACCGATTCAACCTGAAATTCGATATTTTGTCTAGTAAGAATTACATCTCCACTCTTTTCTTCGCCTCCACAAAAGCTTAAGCTACGGCCTCATGTAGTCGCTAGTCGCTCGTTTTCAGCGACAAATGATTTCACGTGGTACGATTTTGAATTTTCCGCCATTTTAAGAATCGCAGCGACAAAGTTGGAAAAAGTTGAACTTTGTCGCTGGGAAAGGAGCAATGAAATAAATCCGGGTCGAACATCGATATGAAATAAACGGCTTCAAAGAAACCATGTTCTGTTCTTAATTTAAATAATGGATGAATTCAAAAAACCTTTTCCATTTTTTTTTATTTTTCGTTGTAAAATTTCGCTCGTTACAAGAGCTGCTAATACTCTCGTCTTATTTTCCGAATTTGCGCATTATGAATAATTTGTCGACACTCGTACATCCACTTTTGATATTATGTAAAATGGACATCGCGCTTTGTTAATAACTACTAGATCTAAAATTGTCGTGAAGCAAATATTATTTGTTATATTGTTTTTTTATTTCACTTGTATTTTAAGAATTTTCTCATTAATTATTATGATTTATTAATTTATTTCGTACGATTTGGTATTTTCGGTTTACTTTTATTATTGTTATTTAAAGAGGTTAGGAATAGAGGGCCTGTACATATCGATCGTACCTTTCGATATTTATATTTTTCTGTCACGCATTCTCACAACAAGCAGCCATGTTATCGCTGCGACTCTCAAAACACCTAACTGCCACTCGCTGCGATTCTTAGAATGGCGGAAAATTCAAAATCGTACCACGTGACCTCATTTGTCGCTGAAAACGAGCGACTAGCGACTGCATGAGGCCGTACCTTTATTTTCCCGATTTCCGTCGACTCGAAAAACCGTCTGCCCCACATTTTGACGACCGCCGCTCGGATCCGTTGGTGTGATGTGGCGGTGTCGGCACGCGACTAAAGCAGCTCCGGTCCCCGCACTGATCCCAGCTACCGCACGCGTCGCCCCCGCGCCGCCCCGCCGCCGCCCGCATAGTAGTCGCCGCGTTCGCTCGCTGCTCACGAACTTCAGCCCGCCGTGCTTCATTACTCGTTCGACGGCGTCGCTGTGCGGTCACGTCGCGACGCCCGCCATCCGATCCGCGTCACGCGCCGCATCCAACCACCCATGAGTCAATAGTTATGACCGCGAAAACTAAGCGATCCTCCGAACCCAGAAGAGCCAACAAACCGCTGATGGAGAAGCGACGACGTGCCCGCATCAACCAGAGCCTGGCAGCGCTCAAGGCGCTCATCCTGGACTCGGCCAAGGCGGACAACACCAAGCACTCCAAGCTGGAGAAGGCCGACATCCTCGAGCTGACCGTCAGGCACTTTCAGAGGCACAGGAGCCTGGACGTCAAGGGAGTCAACCAGTACAAAGCCGGGTACTCGGACTGCGTCAGGGAGGTACAGAGGTACCTGGAAACGCCGGACGCGCAGACCATGACCGTCATGGACTGCGGCGTGCGCCAGAGACTGCTCAGACACCTGGACAACTGCGTCGCAGAGGTCGACGTGGATATCCGTCAAGCCAACATTCCCTTACCGGTGGAGGAGAGGCTCCAACCGCCGGATTCCAGCACGCTGGAGGAGGTCAACAACAACATGAACTCCGCAGGCGGGCTGGAACCCAAAGACGAAGACATGGTTCCGAGCAAGCCTGGGAAGAACTACGATGGGAACTTCGTGTTGCTGCTGCCTGAGCACTACGTGCAACTGGCCAACGCACTTGGTGTCAACTTAAGGCCTCAGAACGAATCAGCGGCCACACCGAGCACCTCCTCTGCGAGGGCAAAGTCAACATTGGCGAGGAGGTGCAGAACGCCAAACCTCCCGAAAAGCCGCTGGACTTCAGCAAGACCAACGACAATGGCGACATGTGGAGGCCGTGGTAATTTGAATGTTTTGCTTTGTGATTTTCGTGCAATAGATTCCTATGACCGTTGTGCTTAACGAGATGTTTTACTTAGCTATAAATAAGCTGCTACATGTAGTAATGTTTGATGTGATTTCTATATTTAGATCCTAAACGAAAATTTTCATCCAATGGGTTCGGATTGTATTTTTGTAAAAGTTTTTATTTGAAATTTCGTGAAAAGTACGTTGGATGAGTATTTTCTGAACGTCTGTAAATACATATGTACTATAAGATTCTTTTGTAAATATTGAACAGTATATTCATTTTGTCGTACTCTATTGTTATGTTGGTTTCTTTGTATGTAAAGATTTTAATATTACTGAAATAAATTTTCAACTGGATCTATTGCGTTTTATTAATACTTTGAGAGGAAAAATGTGTTTTTGTATATAATTGTTGTTTCTTAAGATATTTAATATAATCTTAATAAGATTTTTTCTACTATTATGATTTTTTTTATTATGGCTCTAACCTTTTTTTATGTTCCTTGATTTTTTTTATTTAAGGACGAAATTAAAACATTGACATATTTTTACACTTAAAAAATGGAATTTACAAAAATTTAATAAGATAAAATTACAAGACATATGTTCAGTCTTGTAATATAGTTCACTATTACTATACTCTAAAATTGAAAAACATTGATAAATATTTTTCAAAAAAATGCCTTCACCTTAATTACTGTTAATAATGACAATCATATATTATATTTTTGATAAATAATTAATTAACATTAATATCATTTTTTTAAACTTTTACTTGCCCATTCGTACTGTTTTTTCTTTTCATTTTATAATTTTGGTACTACTGTCACTCAAAACGTATTATTTTCCAAATGATCTCAAATTCGAATAGTCATAGAGATATAACTAAGCTTGGCAGAAACGGATCGCTCCACAGAAGCGTACGCATCATAAGTGTAATACACGAAAGTAACTAGTAGCCTTTTGAAGGTTGCCATAGTTTATTATGAAATTATATCACACTATTCAACGCATATAGCGGAGGTTATACCAGCATCAGCTATCACATGACTACTGAAATAAATACAAATTAAGGCGATCCCCATCACATGCTACGCGAGCTGCATATGTGTTGTGTTGTCGTATGCCAACTTTAGATATAAGTGATTATACTTTGATATATTAATCGGTTACTTTATTTAAGAAACAGTTTGTATTTTAAAGAGTTTTTATTATTCCATTTTACTTTTAACAATTTGTGGCTGATGGATACATTCCAATGCCAAAAAAAATATTCCATTTTATAGCTATAAAGTACTCCTTTATCGCATAGTTGGAAACACAATTCGGCACGCCTAGTTGACAATCACAATTATTTAAAATATCATTTATTAAAAAAATTAAATACGTTTCTGAAAAAGCGTTCTAAATAGAGTAGATAAAAGATAATAAAGTAAGTCATTCCCTTTTAAAACAAATACATTCATACTGATTTGTTGTGATTACATATGTTTTTCATTTGTTTTGTTACTTAATTCTAACAGGACCAAAAATTTAATTTTACAATGACCGGTGGCGTGACCGGTGCCTTCACCAGATATTCGACAAAATAAAAAAAATACTTATACTAATTTATACTGTGGGTTTCAATTTTACCTATCTATAATTTCTTTAGGTGATCGATTTTAAGGGTTGTTATACATATTTATTCTTTGTGGAAACGTCTATAAAATCTTTTGAAAAGTTTTGAGTATAAAAACAAAGCGGTAATTTGTAAAAACTGTTAAGAAGGGTAGTACTCAAGCACACTTGGCTGTTGAAATTTCTCTTATAACGAAAACTGTTTTAAAAAATTAATTTTTATCAATATCAAATCAATTAAAGAGATGAACAGTTTTCTCAATTTCCTATCCTAATACTGCTAATAACTCAGATTTTTTTTTTATTCTTATTTAACATAAATCTTTTCAATTTTTAATGGCAGCTTTTTACATTTTTTATTGCGTATTTTTGAGGATAACCTGGGAAAATTTAATATTAACAATAGAGATAATGAAAATATTTGGAATTCAGTAATATTTTATTAAAACGAATAAAATTTAAAATTAGTTTTATCGTATATGAACAAAATTAAAAAATATATTAAAATGTAATACTTTTCCTGTCCAATAATTTCAAATTATTTATTAGTAGCGTACGATTATACATTTAAAGTGAAATAAAATGAAATATGTATATTTTATATACTATTTGGGACAGTCAGTAATCAGTATCATTATTAGCAGAATGACCACTACCAGCAGGTTGTTAACACTACCAGCTGCATTGAATATTACGGAATATCAGATGGTTGAAAAAATTTTGAATTCAAAACATTTTTTGAAGAATATTTTTTTTAAGACTGGGCATTTGGCTTTGATCAATGTCATAAAATAAAAAATTTGTAACATTTTCCCAGAGATTACAAAATTTTATTTCCCGATCAGGAGATTTCTTGTGAGTTGTATTTTCTATTGATACATTGGTACCTACATAAGTACATGATATTTTTTTGCAAGGCGCAGAGTTATTTCTTAAAATAAAAAATGACTGTGTATATCCAGTGGGCGCAGGTGTAATTTGAGCACGTGTAAACTGAGTGTAACGGAGCATGGGACGCACACCAGTCCTGAGTGTGCGTAGGAGTGGCCTTTTTCACAAAGAATGCCGCATGTATATGATCATAATCAATGATCATAAGCTAAGACAATGAGCCTACGCTCTAATCTTCACTAGTTTAATCTTCGAATTTTCTATACAGGGTGTTAGAAAAGTACCGGAACAGCAGAATAACTCGCCAGGAATGCATTTTTGTAAAAAACGTTTTATATGATTTTTCCCGGCTATCTATTGGTGACCTTGAATTTGACTTTGAACATGACCTTAAAGGCCATTTGAAGGTCAAGGTTATTTTTTCAAACGGGAACACCTATTTTTGACCACGGAATTGAAAAGAGCGGAAAAATTACAGTCGGATGCGACCCTGATTACCCTGATTTCAAATTGTGCAGGTCACCACCCTCATTGGTTAATTTTGTACGTTTGACTTTGGAGTGATGACCTTCTGATGAGATGATTATCGTTGTCCCGGAATTTTTTCCATTCTTCATTTTCGGGCTCAAGAATATGCAGTTCCACGTTTATAAAAATGACTTTGACCTTGAAATGACCTTGAGGGACATGGTCAAGATCAAATGCGAGGTTATCAATGGATCACCATGAATAAACCTTTTGTGACATTGTCTCTCTTGTTTGCGAAGAACATTTTCCCACGTACAATCATTTTTCGATTCCGGGGTCAAAAATAGGTGTTCCCATTTGAAACGACCTTGACCATCAAATAACCTTGAGGGTCATGTTCAATGTCAAATTCAAGGTCACCAATGGATAGCCGGGGAATAATCCTAAAACACTTGTATAAAACATTTTTTTCCAAAAATGCAGTTATTCTGCTGTTCCGGAACTTTCCTAGCACCCTGTGTAAATAGGTATTAACAATTAGTTTTGTTTCAAACATGAAATCCTTATAGGCGCTGCAACAGAAAAGCGATTGTTATTCTGTTTTAGTCCACATAAAAGTTTTTACAGAGTACATTTTTTAAAATGCGTGTATCAAAAGTTGTTTTTTAATATCCTTATTGTAATCTTCTTACTGTCCAACTTTTTTCACAATGTAGGGAACTCATAGTTTATTTTCAATCGAAGCCGACATGTTCGACTCATTCCTTGTTGCACCTGTTCAGAAAATAATCGTAAATATAAAACGTCGCATACGCACACCGTTAATTAGACTACGCTGGCGCAAACGAGAATTTATAATACCGAATGTTGGTGCCTAATTAAAATGCGTATGCCCTGTATATACATATTTACAATGCGCCATCGGGGAGGTCGAACGAGAGAAGCACATTTCCGTCCAGTCTCTTGCCTAGTCTAGGGACATTTTTCGGCGAATCGTCCCGACGTATCCAGCGCCCTCTCAGGACTGGCTTGTGGAAAGTTATTTATGATTTTAAAAAAGCAGGAAGCTTACATAATACAATATAGGGTAAAGTTGGTATATTCGGCATAATTTTTTACCTAAATTTTAAGTAAATCAGTGGTTTTCAAAGGAGTGGCATCATCATATGATATACGGTGACCCATTAAGAATGGAAACACTAGTGTAAAAAAGTAGGTTATTATACGATTTGACCGGGACTTTTTTTAATAGATAGAGCATTAAAAACTCTACTTGAGCGCAAAAGATCATTTTTGCCAGATTTGTCAAGTGTTGTCTTGATCTTTTGCAAAATTCTCGTTTAAATCGGATAATAAACAACTTTTTTACAGCAGTGTTTCCATTTCGATGGATCATCCTGTATATGAAATAACGTCTTCACAGGGTTAACCAAACATTATACAAACAAGTGATGCAGGTAATGTTCGGTGGAAAACTCTCATATGCACCTATTACATGTACAATTACATACAAAGGATTTTTTTATAATATGTAAAAAATGAGTCATGAATGCATTGTTACCTTTTCTGTGGAATAGTATATTTGTTATGTTATCATAATGAAAAAGTACCTACCTTCTTCTTATCACAAAGAATACAAGTTTAAAAAAAATTGGAATAACTGCCAACATTTTTGACGTAACAAATCTTCTGTTCAAAGTCTTCACCATTTAGGCAAGGCAATAATTTATTTACTTTCGTAATAAATTGCGTCATACTTGTTACAGTAAATTTAGCTTTTTTTAAGATCCTATAAAAAGAAATCACGAGATGTGAGATCAGGTAATCTAGAGGTTATTCACAACGTCCTCTTCTGTATATACTATTTAACGTAGATATCATTAAATGAAGGGTAGACGTAACAACGTTGTAAATACCATGAATATTGTTACATGCATTTTCTATGAGAAGTGTGTTTTTACCAGTATATTTCATGAAAGCATCATATTAAATGATTTAATGTATATTTCCATTGTTCATTTAACACTTTGCAAGATTACAAATATACTACGACCAAATGTTTTTACATGATTATTTCTTTAAATCTGCTATTAATGTTTTGTTACATACAACGTACCCTACACCATTATATGGTAAAAGGGTTTTTGATTATACACGGTGACAATTTGAAAACGAACAGCATTTAATATTGCCTAAACTAATGACAGTGTCAAAATTTGGCTTAACACTCAATTTACATATCAAGGGGGACAACTTTTGAGGCATTTGTTGTCGTATTACTTTCAACCCCCTAATCCCCAGGGACCTACCCCTAAAAATTTTAAATGCAACCCCTATTTCTTTTGCCATTTTTGAGTTTCTTGTACAATTCTAGATAAGTCCCATATTTCTTTTTTGTCAAAAATTGAGGTAGTTAACCTCATGAATGTGTGGAATGTATTTAATTTCTAAATTGAAATAATGCAACTTTTAAAAGTATGATAATGAAATACTCAAATTCGCACCGTTATAATTACTTTATTAATTGTTCAAAATGGGTTCCATTGTTTTCTAAGCACAAGTACAGCCTATATCCAAACTATTCGCGGACGTGTTGAAGAGTTTCAGGTAAAGTAGCCCTACATTCTAGTACAATTCTTTGCTGCAGTTGTTCAATTGAATTGAATCTGAAGTGGGTCCCATGCGTCGTTTTCAAGATATGGCTAACTGAAATATCTCCAACCGCCACTGAATGCAGCAAATGTTCATCAAGATTGCTCTAGATGAACATTCTAGATTTCCATTGGCGTCTCTTTGATTTTCCACCTCATGAATTATAAGAGGCTCTATAGTTCTGTCTAACATTTCGGCATAAATTTCACCATTTAGTTCACCACGAGGTTCGAAGACGGCCAAAAAATTTAAATTATTTCGTGTTTTGTAGCGGTGAAATGTAAATAAATGAAAGAATTTGGTACCTAGTTTTTCAACAAATATTTTTAAATGAATGGATGTGAGTGACATGTGACGGGTCAGTGAATGTAACACCTTTTAAAAGTTGCATTATGTCAATTTAGAAAATAAATACATTTCACACATTCGTGAGGTTAAGTACTTCAATTTTGAAAAAATAATGGAATTTATCCAGAATTGTACAAGAAGCTCAAAAAATGGCAAAAGAAATAGGGGTTGCCATTTAAAATTTTAGGGGTACGTGCCTTAGGGGGCAGGGGGTTGAAAGTAGTACGACAACAAATGCCTCAAAAGTTGTCCCCCTTGATATGTAAATTGACGTGTTTCGCCAAATTTTGATACTGTCATTAGTAGGATACTGTCATCATATTAAATGATGTTCGTTTTCAAATTGACATTGTGTATATGTATATCGTTCATCCGGAAGAAAAGTGACACAACTCGAAAAACAGTTGTTGGGAACATTGCAAATGAAAGTTTTTCGTATTATTGTTTTGTTATTTCTAAATACTAAATACTAGAAGACTGAAATTAAAATACGACGACCACGTTAACTATCCTTATGGCACTTAGTAATCCAGAGGACATTTACGTAATTTAAATACATTCTAATGGAATTAGTAGGAAACCTGAATTTTTGAGTTGTGTCACTTTTCTTCCGGATAAACGATATATCGTTTACCGTTGTATGTTATATACAACCAAGAAGCCTAGAACTAAGGAGACCGAACTCGTTCGGTATCTAGGGATCGAATCTGTCCGCCTTCAGGAGGTGCTGTAAACAGTAATGTACTCGATGTCACGTGATGAGCAGCGGACAGCGGTCCACATGTAAATGTTTATCATAGAAAACCATGATATGGTTTTATATGACGTTCATCATTAAGCTGTCAAAGCGGGTGCTTACATGTCGTTTGGCTTTAACAAAAATATATACAAAAATAAATATGGTTCAAAAGTGCTGTGTTGCATTGTGTGATTTAAGAGGCGGTCCGAATAACCGGACATTATTTCAAATTACTGATGTATGTATGAAACGAAATATTTTCATTTGTTGTATTGTTAACGTTGAAGCACGTAACATGAAATATTTTGAGTACATTTTGTGAAATATTTTGATCATTTAGAAAATTTGTAATTGAAAGACATTACTTGTGTAGATTCAACATAATATTCAATAACAACAAATTAACGAAAAATATCGAGCGTCTGTCAAATGTATTCGCACCACGGACATTCACACGGACTCTAATCTCTAACGCACACAGATTAGTACAGAACCACGGTATACGTATAGATATCTGTTTATATACCGTAGCAACCAAAGTACACAACTGTTTACAGCGCCTCTGGAGGCGGACATATTCGAGCCCGTCGCGTTATACAGCGAAAAGCCGCAGTTCGGTCTCCTTAGTTCTAGTCTTTTGTATACAACGTTGTATGTATATAACATACAACGTTGTTACGGCCTGCCCTTTCAAATAATAATAAAAATATCAATATTTTTTCAACTTTTACATACTGTATTTCGGAAACAAGAAACATTTTACTGAAGCATGTTTATGTCAATCGTCTTATATATTTTGAGTGACATAATCGTCAGCTGCCCTATATAGGTACTCATAGCTGTCCTATCGTTAATGGGATATTAACTGTAAATCTCACAATAATAATTTAAATAAGTTGTTGCACTGAACACTTTAAACGCAAATATCTCTAAAACGATCAATCGGAGTGACTTTTAAATATATATTTTCATAAAAAAACATAAAAACCTAAGACGCAAAAAACTTACATCATTTTTATGTACACTCGACATCCACATATCCGAACTTTTCCGTTCCGCAAAATTCCACATTTCCGAACTCTCTTCACCTCGGGATAACCGAACCTGGCTCATGCGCAAAGGGTTTTTCTGGCTCATTCGACAGCGACATTCGACATTCGACAGCGACAAGTTCGGTTGTGTGGAAGTACAAGTTCGGAAATATCGTGAGTTCGGAAATATGGAGTTCGGATATGTGGATGTCGAGTGTATTCAGAATACCGCAGAGAGTGCCCTTACAATTTACATCAAAATGATTGACAAATTAAAAATTCCTCTCCTCAAAAAAACCATAATCACCGAAGTTTGTAAAAAAAATGTTTTCTAAAGAAGTTATTTACGGAAATCGAAAATAAAATTATAACTTTGACACCTTGTTTCTTGGTTACCAATAACTTTTGGACTAAGGTAAGTCTGGTTAAATCGTAATATTTTTACCCAAAGAATCTGTAATTTCGCGGTGGCCATTTAATAATGGGACACCCTGTATATGTATTATGTTGTTCCCGCAATCATCAAGTAATTGTGCAGAAAAGATATAGTCTTTTGGGTCATTTTGACAAACTTTTGAAAACGTGAAAAAAATGAAAGTTTCATTTGAGGTTTCGTTACTATTGTAGTTTCTTTACTTATATTTAGATCAAATAATGAGCTTCTAACAAATATACAGCAGAGATACTATGCTTCATTTTGAAAATACGAGATTTGATTTCCATCATCTATACCCATTCACGAAAACATCAACTCCAAGACATTTTACGCATTTACAACTTATGTGTTGTAAATATGTAAAATGTGATTACAGAGTGAAATGTACATATAGTCGTTCTAATTTTAATTGAAAATGATAAATAGGCTTGGGGAACAAAAAAGCGGTGCACCTTTAGGATTCCATGGGCGTGCATATATCTTTTTTATAAATTCAAAAATTGTGAAATAATTTTTTCATTCAAATCAATATAGGAGTTTAAAATTAGCCTGCATACAAAACTCTTAATATTTGTGATATAATTTGCTGTAAATAATGCTCATTTAGCCAGACAATCTCAAAAAAGTGTCTGTGTTAAAAAACCTAGCTGAAATACACGTCACTGGCGCCTTAAACACGTGGAATTTCTAAAGTCGTAAATCATTTTAACGACGTCGTAAAAATTTTATGGCACAGTGGACCGAATAAATATTTGGATGTATTACATATAAAGCAATCTTATAGTATACTGGTCGACATTTGCTAGTTGCCGGCATCGGTGTTGCTGGCATCGCGTTGCCGGCTCTTCAAAATTTTCTTAAGTATAGTAACATACATAAAGTTGTTTTAATTTATAATTATTTTTTTCAGCAATTTTAAACGCTTTATTTTAATTCTAACTAATAAATTTATATCTATGTTTTTTTTTTAATATCTCCAAACTAGCTTTCTAAGAACATCACGAACTAACAGTTTACTGAAGTATGAAGTATACTTGTATAGTGAGTTTAGCAATTTTAGAAAATATATCTGACAACCTTGCTTTTTTCTACCTATTTTAAATTTAAAATGGAAATAGAGTGCATATTTAAATCCTTTGTATTCAAATCGGGTAGAAATTTATATTATTATTTAAATACTTCAACGTGATTCATATAATTCGTAACTATTGTTTTACTATTTTTTACATTTTAATACAAAAAAATAGTTGAAAATAGTAGAAAATTGAATAATAAATAGAAGATGTAAAGTACCTAGTGGCATTTTTTTCTTTGCCAATATTTACTATTTCAATACTATTTCATTTATTATCAAAATACTAGAAAAATAGTTTGTGAGTACCTATGTATATTGTTCAACTCTGCCATCAACATATCGCCAAAAAGTCCACTACCTGGTGAACTCGAGAAGAAATCTTGGAATTTAAGGAGGACCTCCGTTGGGATTTTAGGTCGCCGCGGGTGTTCATCCAATTAATTCCGTACTGTTAGCCTAGGCGAAGGGATCGGACGGAAGCCCATATTAATGCCTTCCTGCCCCAGCCTCTCCTTCCACTGCATATTACTTTCAGAATTCCTGGATATATCGCCCCATACCTTGTCACATTATTCCCTCTATAGGTGTCATTTTTTCGGTCTTGGTATCTTTATTAGGCGTCATTAGTGTTAGCGGACAATGTATTCAAGCTTAAAAGATTCGTAGAAAGTTCGTTTGATGATATTCATTATTCTGTGACAAACAGCATAACATGACAGGTCGTATTTTTTTTATAAGAGACAAGGGGTACTTATTCTCTTGCAACTATAATTCTAATGTGTGTTCCAGAAATATAAATACTCTCTTAATTTTATAACGAGTGCATAATAGGTACAGGGTGATCGATTTATCATAGGAAGTGAGTTTTTCTCGAGAACGGTTAAAATAAATTAACTTTTATTGACGGTAAATCACTTTTTCTTACATACACTCAAAATTAAGGCGAAAATAAAAAACGTGTCAACGACGCCTCAATTTTTTTTTACATACCTTTTCTTACTTTACCATTACAAAGGCTTATCAATTATGATTTTTTTTTTCGATTTAACATTTTTTTGTATTTCAAATATTTAAAAAGTTATGGCTCATATATTGTTGAGTGCACTAGTTTTTTTCGTATACTGCTAGCTAAATGAATATAATTTCTGTAGAGTATATCAATTTACTTTCCTAAAGGCAAATAAACTAAACTAAAGTTTACAAAACTAAAATCAGAAGCTTCTGCTTTTTAAGACACAAATAAAAAATATAGCTTGCTATCGATGTTAACAGAGTGATGCTAAACATCGCGACGCGTAGATTTTTTTAACAATAAATCTTCCTTCTAATTCGTAAAAGTGTTTGATTTCTTGAACTCCTTTTTTCCATCATTTCAAAAATTATGTCCGATTTCCAAAAGCTTATTTGGTCTACTAAAACATCCGCTTAAAAATATTACCAATCTGCTAAATAGTCCATTTCTAAATTCCACACCATTGAGGACATCTTCTAATGCAAATAAGAACTGAGTAATAAGTCGTATTCAAATTTCAAAACTCCCAGGATTTAACTGTGAAAGTATATGTGAAGAACAGTTGTTAGCTTAACTTTAAGTAAATACATACCTATTTATTAAAATAATTGTTATTATTCTTTGAATTCGAATAAAGACAAATGGGTTGACACAAACAATTTGTGTTTTGATTTGAAGCAAAATATTGCTGCTGCATATACTGTTTGACTTGAAGCAAAAAACTATTACTGAATTAGATGGAAATATTTTCAGAAAAGCATCATTAAACTATATGTTTTATTTCCGTCTTAATTTTTAGTAAAAACAAGTAAACGGATACATTCTTATACAGAAATTATATGCATTTAATTAACAGTTTACGAGAAAAAAACAGATAGGGCACTAAATAATAAATCGACCATAACTTTTTAAATATTCAAGATACAAAAAAATGTTAAATAAAAAAATAACACACAATTAATATCTGTGTAATGGTAAAGTAAAAAAGGTATGTTTCTGAAAAACAGTTTTTTGAAGCGTTGCGACGCTTAGCATCGTTAAGACATATTTTTTATTTTTTCCTTAGTTTTGAGTGACGGTGAGTAAAAGTGATTTACCGTTCACAAAAATTAATGTCTCTCAGCCGTTTCCGAGAAAAACTCACTTCCTATCATAAATCGACCAACCCTGTACATATTACGTGCCTTTGAACTTATAATCACTAGCGCATTCACCATATTTGAGAATGTAAAAAAAATTAATTGATTGTTCATTTAGATATTCTTGAGCGTCTTGCGCATTGTTAGGATATCAACGATAAGTTTTAAAATTGAAATTTGTTGTTTTTCTGAACTTCCTTTCATTACTAGTAATTTTAGTTAATTTTAGTTAATTTTAAATTAAATGTTTAAAGTCGATTTTCACCGATATTTACGTTACTGAACGGGAAAAAAAGTGCTCTTTTTCAATTCCTTTATAAAAAATAAACATAGATGGTTTACAAGCGATTTTTGCTGTAATTTATAGTGTGACTGAATAATAAGTAAATATACTTATTATTGGTATGAAGTATGATAAATAATAAATACATAATTTAATAATAAATTCATAAAGTTTTACTTACCGTTCATAAATTGTAAATTCTTTACTTACCATTCTATGGTTTCGTTCATCACACAGCGTTCATCTCTGAGCAATCAGTGATCATAAATCATAACATTCATAACATTAGAAAGCCATAATTCTAACTGATCCATATAACATAATGCAAAAAATATTGTACCTAAGCCTAAAAAAATGTTTTCGACTGAAGGTTCTTTTCAGATGCGACTTCATGTTTCACTAAAGCTATTATCAGTCTGTTCAATCATTAGCTTAAACCTACACTTTTCAATCATTTCAGAATATCTTTCCTTAATCGTGTAAACTACAATACACTGACAGTTCCTGAGGAATGTCTAATAGGATTACCATTGTTTAGTTGTATCTGTGATGTTTAACTAAAATACACAAGAAATTATTCACTGTATAGGTATGCACAATGCACATTAAAAAAATCATGAAAGTCTGGTGAAAATAAAATGTACCTAATAAAAACGTAATAAGTGAACAGTTAACAGTTATAAACCTAATTAAAATTAAATAGGTAATAAAATCAAATGGATTTAAACATATACGAATATTTGATTTCAACAAATATTTTTACTTAAACATAATTTGAACAGATAACATAGTCGATAACGCCGATTCCTCAGCCTGCGATATCTATAAAGGAGAAGTCAAACTTGCTTGAAGAACATGATAGAAGCGACATAGGAAGCAGGGAAATGCCTCAAATTTCACCAAGCGGTACCTATGAGACAGTAGCGTAACTGCATTCAGTACAAGTTGGACATCGCCATTACAGGAAATTGCTATGAAGGTTCAAATTCGCCCTCTGTGAGAAAGCAACTGAACTATAGTTAATACAATCGTCACGTCACGTCAATCACCATGCGACACCTCTCAGAGTAAAGCTGAACTATTTAAAAAATGAAAATTGGTAATACACAAACGTCTTGATTTATTGTGAAATCGATTCTACGTTAGAAAGAGAGAGAATGGTGAACTCATGTTGGAATAAATACATACCTCGTGGACGTGATAACCTCTTCACCGGCGCCGTTTAATATTTCCAGAAAAATTCTAAGCTGAGGCTTTTGGGTCTCCTTATTCGATTAAACAAACCCGAGAATTAAAAAAATTGGAATATGGTAAGTGAATGTTTTATAATTATCTAGCTCTTTTAAAGCCACATATTTAAATTCTTCTGAAATTACTTGCCTTCTACTACTTACCTACTACCACTTGTCTAGTACCTACATATATACTTACCGTAATTTCTGTTCTAGTCTGCGTCTGCTGCTGCTAAACGTTTAATACCTCTCTTTGATCGCGTATTAATAAAAAAATTCGAAGCTGTAACAAAAACGAAAGGTGGAATTGTTATCCCAGAAAAAGCTCAAAATAAAGTTTTGCAAGGGACAGTGGTGGCGGTAGGACCTGGTGCAAGACTTCAGGTGAGTTAAACTAAATGTCTAAAAATGGTTTATTCCTTGATGAATATCGGAAAATTAGTGAACGAAGTACTTGAAAGTATTTTTTTAACAGAATATTATATACATATCGTAACTTTGCCCTTATATACATTCCTGATTCCATACATCGCTTTTTCAAAACTATTAACTCGGGAGGTACTTAGAATTTCCTATATATAAATGAGGTTTCCTCTTTAGCTTGATTAAGAAAGTAAAAAGATTGATTACATGCGTGTCTTTTCCTTCATTAGGTGCCATAGTATCATGTTATTTAGATTAAATTTCAATTAACATTTTTAAATATTCTATTTTTTTATAGGATGGATCTTTTGCTCCCGTAGCAGTAAAAATTGGTGAAAAAGTATTGCTACCTGAGTATGGGGGTACCAAAGTGGAGTTGGAAGACAATGCCGAATATCATTTGTTCCGAGAATCAGATATTTTGGCCAAAGTAGAATAGACTGGTTTTATATTTTTTATATGATTTTGCTTTGTTATATCAGTGAGAATAGTCAACAATGAATTTCTATAGTTATAATTTTACATTAAAATCTCATAACTATAAAATTCATGAGGTCTGCAATGTTTTTGATCGTTATTCATTATATTGTCAAAAACATTATGCTGTTGTATGTACTGTAGTAGTTATAGTATAAACTTTGTTAAAATACATTTGTATTAAATTTTGCCATGTCCTTTATTACATCTAATTTACAGACTAATAACACAGGTCTACAAAAAAAATGTTCTGTCTTTTGATCAGACCCATAATTTCGTATGTATGTATTTTGATGCACTGAAACCAAATTTGGCAAAAAAAAATATTTCTACCTCATCAATTTTTGTCTCCACCCCCATATAACCCCCATTTTTTTTGCCAAATTCGGTTTCAGTGCATCAAAATACATAGGTAATGATGGGTCTGATCGCAAAGACAGAACATTTTTTTTTTGTAGACCTGTGTAATTAAAGGCTTATATTGATTACTTATTCACGAGAATCATTAGCCTTTAGACAAAAAATACCACCAAAGCAGGCCACAACTGTTTTATCCTGTTTAAAGGTTTTATCTATTTAGAGATTTGAGACATTGGATGATTTAAGAAATAGGAGGACGCATAAAACATCTAAATAGAGGTGCACATAAAAACGTCTTTCAACTTTCAATAGTAATCACAAATCACATATAAATGTGTGTTTTGTGATAGTAATTATGAAATTGATATATCTATACAAAAATATGTGTAGTCATTTATTGTAAAATCTAAAATCAATAACAATATTGCTGGAGTTTGCGCAGAATAATAGAAAAATGGGAAGAAGTGAAAGAACATAGTAAACATTTTTTGAATACGAATCCAGCCAGGGTATTCCATTGGTTTGTTCTTTTACATCCGATGGACACTCAAAATTTCTCCGTCCTTTATTAACAGTATATTTGATAACAAGGTATGGAAATATTACTTCTGTTCACGAAGTGCATATATTGAAGACAATGGAAAATGCTAGACAATATGATATTCCTATTAGAAGTTTAAATGTATCAATTTCAACATTCGGCGTTATTTGTTGTGACTTATTGAACTACTCTTATGCAATAGTTCAAAATAAAGTAATTCTAACCTAACTTTATTTCGTAATAAAAATTATTGTACTGGTCAACAGCAATGTCCAAAAAAGTGCGAATACATGATGTGAATCCTTTTTTTCAAGCTATTAGAAACTTTTTGTTGGGCAGAAAGCATACCCTAGCACTGAGATTCCAAGATTTGCTTTCTTCGAGGTCGCCACCACCACCCGTGCTCCCTGATGGACCCCACCACAAATTGGCTGCGAATTATTACTATTCAAGAGACGCCAGGCGCGAAGTTACACCGCCAGAAGTAGTAGCCCCAGCTCCAAAACAAATTGAAGGAGGTGTCGTTAAATCTGCCAAACGGATTACTCCAGGCCCTATACACCAATGGGACTAAAGTAAACATTTTTAATAGTATGTATGAATCAAATTATAATTCAATAAATGTATAACCAGGTGTAACCAAATTTTATTAAAAATGCTGTGGTTGTAAGTAGGTATAAATAAAAATAATAATAATATGTCTACTCAAAATACAAATGTTCACCTCCTTCCAGTCACCCATTAGATTTGTAAAATAGTGCATATAAACATCTCATTTTGATCGGACAGAATAGTCGAAGACACATTTTTGGAAATTATTAGAAGACACATTATTACTCACACATGTAGAGCTTATTCCTTATCGGTAATTTGACGATATTAAAAATTTAAATATTTTGTTTCATGACAATTTGCCAAAAAAATGCCACGAGGATATATAGGTTCAGTGGGACACCCTCCACGTAAGGTATATCCACCCTTCTAAAATCTTTATTTGTAGTCCGATTTTCATGAACTTGTTTTTTAATAGATTGATCTTTTTTTCATATGAAAAATCGAAAAGTACCATTAGCGATTTTTTTAATAAATAATTGATATTGGATTCTTACTCAGAACCACTGTAATTGTAATTGGATTCATTGGTACAATGGTGTTATATCAATTTGTTCAATCAGTCATCAAAATGGCATTAAACTGATGCCATTGTAAATTGTAAACGCCTTTAAAAATGGAAAATTTGTTCTTTGGATACAATGGTGGTACTATTTGGAAATTATCAGCAACTTAACATATTTCACAACGATTAAAAATGGTATTTAATTTCTGTTGGTACGATTATCGAAAACAAATTGAGATTACACATTAGTCATTAAAGCTAGTTAAATTATTTACAAAAAAAAAATAAACGTTACAGCAGTAATTTTTGGCGGGCGAGCAAGGAGGGGTTTTGTGCCAAATTGTGAAAATTTGTCGAATTGTCAAGAAAACACAATGAACACAATTGGTTTAGTTGTGTTCAATACGATCTACGTGATCCCTGTTCAAATACCCTTACTATTTAAAAATTAAATACATTTTAATTAATTAATTTAACATTAAATTAACATCTCTAGATGGGGGGGGGGGGGGGGGGGGGGGGGGGGGGGGGGGGGAGGGAGGGGGGGAGAGAAGGGGGGGGGGGGGGGGGGGGGGGGGGTTTTTTTTTCCCCCCCCCCCCGGGGGGGGGGGGGGGGGGGGGGGGGTACGGGTCTTTTCACAGGTATTTGTCCTTTTTCATAACCGGCCGATATTGGCTTAACACCACTATATACTGATACTGCCCTGTAGAGACAGAAACGCTCCAGAATTCAAACAAATAATCTATATTTTATACATGGAACATATATATGGCATATATATGGAACTATTATATATGATTCACAATTATATAAATTTATAAATACAAATTTCAATTTCAAAGCTGACCCGGAGAATAACGTAAGAAACCCGGAGCCCGGATATACTTAGTGGAAACCCGGAGTCTCCGGTCATTTTCATGGAGGTGGCAACTCTATGGGCTACATGTACAGGTATAGGTATACCAAGGTATATACACTACTGCTCGCAGTGGTCGCAAGTCGCAATTCCTGCTCCAATCGTCAAACGAATGGTGTGTAGTGTAGATTAGAGAAAATTATAGCTTTACGAAGGGAAGTTAGTCAAGCAAAACTATTTCACTTGGAAACGCGCTTGCTTTCTCGTCTATTCTATCGTTCAGAGCGCAAAACCAGCTCTAGCTTGGAAACTGGCATTTTCTTGAATTTTTTTTTTTGCAAAACTATACAAGATATCTCAAAAACGTTTTGGTCACTGTATAGGTACCATAATACTTATGGTATGGTAATTTTTTTCAAGTGGAAATATTTTGAAATTTGGCTGTAATTTCAAAAAAACGTCAAAACATGCTATCTTGGCTTCCGAGAAAGGTAGAGTAACTGTTTTTAAAATGTGTGTTTTCTTACGACGATTAAAATGCTACTGGTTTGAAAAAAAATATATAAAAAAACGGTCGAGATATTTGCAATTGTTTATTGCAAAATTGTTTTTCTTTGACAAAACGTTATAAAAAAAAAATTGTTTTTGTATTAAATTATACATTATGCTAATTGCAATGTATTCACCAATGCCAAATTACGATATATTATGGCGTACTTTTGCAGTAAGACCTCAAAGTTTCACTTTAAAAAATTAATTTACAAAAAACTAAGCAATATTTTGCAAATCTGCAAAGCGTTTTTTGTTAAGTTAGTTGAGAACTATAAATTCTCAATGTAACATCAAAATTCATTGAGCAGATTTTGTTTTACGTTCCTCTAAAGATTTTCGATCTAAAAAATTTGTTTATAATAATCAATAAAAAAATCGATTTGCAAAAGGGCTTATCTTGTAGAAAATTTGATGACAAAAAGTTGGTGGCCGTAGAAGTTGCCTACGAGCTCTAGAAGCAAAGATAAAACAAAAGAAAACTACTATTTTTTCATAAATCGTTATATAAACAAATGTTTCCGACTTTTAATCGCATCAAAACTATTTTTCCCGCATTCCTGGTGAAATTCTGCATAGGAATCAGTTACTTGTTTTCTACCACAAAACATGCAATTGAAATATTCTCTGTCTCAATTCATATTAGCGATAAAAATTTAGTAATTTTTTAATATGTTATTATTTTTTAATATGTTTATTATTTAAAATTAATATGTATCTCAAACTTTTTTTTAAAATTATTACATATGACTTACAAAATTTAACTTTTCTCTCCTATTCTTATTACTAAAACTTTCGGGGGGAAACCCACAATAATATTCACAAAACATCCAACAAAATAACCCCCCCCAGTTAGTTTTATGTCGCTGTATTCGGAAAACAATAGGAGATTTCGATTTTGGAAATATATACAGCAGGTAGCAAATATAGATTTCAAATCAAAGAAAAATAATAAAATAAATGTTACATTATTTGTATAAGTACCTTCCATGTGCCATGCTTAATAAATTACACATATGTAACTGTTTTTACTTTACTGTTGTATTTTAAGTCCATTACTGACTTTCAAGGCAGACTTTCTTTGTTTGTCTCTTTATGTAATAGAGGAAACATTGCTATTCCTTAAATTTACCAAGTAAGAAGCTAGACAATTATAATTATTTAGTGAAATTCAGACACTTTTTTTACGTGTTTTTGATGACGGTTCCTTTCTAAAATAGTAGAAAGTGAGATGAAGAAAAAACATACCTATATTAGTAAGTAGAAGTAAAACGGCGTGAATTGAATTTAAACTACGGTACTTACAATTTAAATTATCTAGAATAGCTTTGGCGTCCCTTGATCTTAGCAGACTAAGACAGTGAGTTGGAGTGAATATAATTGTCGATAGTCTTATTGGATAATGGCTTCTGTGATATAATGTCATTCACAGTATTATTAAAACCTTTCTAATCTGTGTTTTATAATTTATTTGCTAAGATCAATGGAAGTCTTCAGTATGTATCTGTCTACATATGTATATTCAAACTTCAAATGTTATTGCATGATAAGATGTTATATTAACTAGAAATGCTGTTCATATGTACATAAGTATGTATGTATGTACATGTACATACATATGAACTATGTACATACATATGTATGTACTAGGGCTAGAACAAAATTCTCGGATACCGACCGTCTTCCAGGCGGCCGCGTATCAGTATCCCGTATTCCTAGTGGCCTTGGCTCGGCCGGCGGGGCGGGGGCCAGGACGACTGCGACGACGCGAAAGAGGTTCCGTATTATAGTCCTGTTAAGGTCGGATGTAATTGTGCATTACTGATTGTTATACTTAATTGTACTATAACGAGTATTCGGGCCCATTTGCTTATCAATTAAAAAAATTGAGGGTTTTCCAGATTTGAAGTGTTAAAGCTACCACTGTGTACTGTGAAATATGCAAGTGTTACTTACATGTTTACGGAAAACGGACAGGACAAATACGTAAAGTCCTGCCTATACGGGACGGGCATCGATCATAATCCGTATTATAATTCCATCAACACATATCCGAACTCCAAATTTCCGAACTCACGTATCACCGAACTTTTTCCAGATATTTCCGAACTTATTAACGTACTATGTCGCTGATTAGTTGACCGAGACCGCGAAATTTGAAATGAGAATATACACGCAATAATCGATTGTTATCACATTTTGATTGTCACTTCACAAAGCGTCTCGCAGCACACCTGAGACAAGGTTCTTCTTTGAATACCAGTAAAACACTTGCGTTCAATGGCAACTATCGGTGCATTTAATGTGCCAATCCGTCACTCAGTTTGTTTTTTCCGGATTTTTTCAAAGTAAATTTCTTTTTTCCAAGAATTTCTGCCACTGACAATTTCTATTGTACAACACTAGTTCACGGTTTTAACCGTATTTATTTAATCCAGCTTTTGCTCCAAGGTTGCTGCGCCTGTTCTGAAATAAACGTACAATAATGTTTGTTTTGTATGACGGTTTTCTTAAAATTGATATTTTCTCATAATTTCATCAGTCTATTATTAAGGTACGTCAACAAAATGTTCACACTTTACTTATCAATTACAAAAAAATTACCTGCAGCACTCTCTCCTGCACCTGAAGTGTTTTTTTTGAAAAGCTATCAATATGTACTGTGATATATGCAAGTTGTATAAAAACCTGAATAACAGAAGAAGAGTACTAGAATAGCCAGTAAAGTCCTTCGCATTAGCTTGCAGTTCGGTAATCCGAGGTGACGAGAGTTCGGAAATGTGGAAGTCTGCGGAACGTAAAAGTTAGAAATTGGATGTTTGTAATACATCGAGTTTTTTGCATCGATAATTCTCTCGAGCGATATTCTAAAATATCGATATTTTCGTTTCGATACCAAATAAGTATTGGAAAATACCCGGTAAAAAAACGCATGTTCGCTCTGTGTTGTTAGTTGCCAAAACAATCGTACAAGAGTGAATTTCTGTTTGTTGCGGGATTTTTTGCAAAAACTTCGATGAACATCAAGTAAGTATTTAACCTAACCTAACTATCTGTCTTTGCTTTAATATTGGCAAGAGTCTGTGTATACAGCACGGGCCATCTCTTAACCTAACTCTCTGTACGCTTTTCTGCTAATGTTTAAATTTTTTGATATTTCAAACGGACAAATTTCAATATGCAAATGCATATTTTATAATTAACCGTTGCATTCTTTAAAATGGCACCTCCGAAGAGCGAAGTCGTCTGTTATTGAAAAAATTGTTCCGTTTTTAGCAAAATGAGAAAACCCTTATTATTAGAATATTTAATCAGAATGTTTATTCCAGAGCAATTATTTTATCCTTTTTAATAAAAAAAAATCGTTCGTTAAACTTTGGAGTATTTTCCTGCTCATCAAATAATTTTTTAACTTTAATTCACATTCAATTATTCTAAATGTTCAAATTTTGGAAAATTATTCATATGATTACCAATATTTCGATTAATTTTGATAGATGTATCGATACCCATGTATCGAAAAATTCAAAATACTTGCAATACCGAGTATCGATATTTTTGCTTTTGATTCCCATCACTACTATATGATATAAAGTAATTCCTATATGAGGACGACGACGTGTAAGAGTGTGACAACAGATGCGGGAAAAGTAAGAGAAAACAATATTACTAGCGTTGGGAATAATTGAATTATTTTCACTATCGAATAATTAGTAATAATTCATATTTAAAAATCGAATTAATAATTCGAATTATTTAGTACAATTATAAATTTAAATTATACCGAGGGGCGATCGCTGCAGATAAAACAAAAAAGCCAAAAAAAAAAGGTCACCACAGCCAACGGCAACCGCATTCCCCGAGTATTTCCGTTTTTACTTCTCCATTTGGGGGGGGGGGGGCGATCGGCTGCATATTAAACAAAAAAGCCAAAAAAAAAAACGACGGCAACCGCATTCCCCCGAGTATTTTGGTTTTTACTTGACCCTTTGCCTACACTCGACCTCCATCGTAACTATTCGATACGTATAGGCGTATACCAGTTGAATAATTCGTAATTCCGTTTCCCGTCGGAGTACTAATTCTAAATAATAAATACTACTAATTTTTATCTCGATATATCGAAAAAGATAATCGAATTAGTCGAAATATTTAATTCGAATTTTCGCAACACTAAATATTACTTTTGTCTTTTGTTAGTAAGTCACTATTTATTCACTGCAGCATGCATGCTTAAGTTCGACCCTGGCATGTACCATTTGGTTCTAGCCCTAGTATGTACATAAGGACGGCTTAGGCTTTAGGCACCTAAAATGTGCTTTAGGCATTCATATTCATATTATAGTACGCCCGTTTGTCTTAAACAATTAGAAACGTAATGATGTATCCAATTAAGCAATCATCAAATACATACGTATGTATTACACAAGAAGACTAGCTAGACTTCTTGGTATTACATTACAAAACTGTCTTCTTATCAGAATTTGTAGCATACATCCCAGAACCACATTACAATTACACAGGCTTATTCTTAAAGCACGTAAACATATCCATCAAATCCAATAGTAAACATGGGCTGTTGCCTTAAGTTGAATGATAAACAGGAGTGGGGATCCCTTGTTAAGTTGAAGGTTGCCAATAAAAATGATAAACGCACGGGTTCATTATTCTCTACTGAACGACAAGTTGCTAAAATCTCGTCCACAGAGAGCTGGTGAAGTGCTTACGCGAAGGATTTCTTTGTCATGATGGATATCAAAAAGGTGTTGGTAGCGGATGCAGTGGACGCCTCTTGTGTGCAACTTTTGAAGAATAATGGAATAGACGTGGACTGCAAGTATAAATTGCCGAAGGAACAATTGATTGCTGAAATACCGGTATGATTTGTTTATGCATACATGTCCGTAAATCTTTCAAAAAGCAATCGTAAAGTGAAAATACGCAGTAACTGGTACAACAGGCATATTGTGAAAATATTATTTTAACTGAAACCATTCAATAGTAAATAATAATAATTATCAATTATTCATTTATTTATAGAAAGTAGGTAATTGATGCAATATACTACAGAGCGTCCACAAATAGGATCTCATTTTATTTTATTTTGAGGGTTTAACACAATTTTTAAACTTTAAGAAATACGAAATAAGATGTGGGTTAAATGCTGTTTAGTTTGTGGCTCATGAAAGTGATGGTTCCAGTTGTGATAAATTTATACTACCTTGGCAAAAAATCCTGAAAAAGCTAAAAAAACTGTATCTTCAAATTTTGAAAATCTAGAGTTTGGTGAGATTTGGAAAGAAAAACTTAAAATAAAAGTTACCTACATGTTTTCTATTAAAATATGGACAGCCTGTATATTTTTGCCATTTGTGTAAAAAAATTACTTTCTTCTAGACAAAATTCATCAAAGTTCAAAATTTAATCAGTCAGACATTAACTCTAATCAGCATTCACTCCTACATATGTTACAATAGCCCTGATAAGGAAAAAACATAGTAGGTACGGATTTTTCGCTATAACATAAAACGTACCTATACATGTTTCAAAATATTTTAGGCGATTTCATTTGTAACATTAGAACGTCAAACATACTGTTGAACTTAGAATATCCATTCTATGAGTTAAATAAATCAAACTAAATAAAACTTAACCAATGTATATTTAGCTTACACTGAATTGCACCAAATAAAATTGTATTCTTATTTATGTACAATAATCTCATTCTTTTAAGAAATACGATGGTCTCATTGTAAGATCCGATACAAAGGTTGCAGCCGATGTTATTGCGGGAAATAATTTAAAAGTGGTTGGAAGAGCTGGAGCAGGAGTGGACAACATCGACATAAACACCGCTACTGCGAAAAACATTCTTGTACTCAAGTAAGTGAATGGAATTGTTATTATATTTTATGCTATACGATTCTTTATTTAATATACATACTACGTATGTATATGTTATTTTGAAAAGCAGCCAAATAAAATGGTATGAAAGTAGCACATTTTTGAAAAATGTTATGTTTTCTCTTTTCATTTTTAATAAAAAGGTTCCTAAAAAATTTTAATGTAACATTATCTGAAAGCAAATTATTCGCAGGTCAAAAATTGTTTATTGTTTCTAAACGTACTTCTGTATAACAACATAAAATATGTAACCCTATTTAAATAATAGTTAAATTGTTAAATTGCCTTTATCTTTTAATACAAAGAGAAACAATTTGTGGTAGATTTTAGGGGTATATGAGTAACTAACGGAAACTCATTTGAACTGGTTCACTTTATCTGAGTTATACATAAATAATATAAATTGAATTTACATAAATTCACTGAAAATAATTGAAACCCGGTTTACATACTTGAACAGTTTTTCCACTTTTCAAATTCTCGTTCAGTAATAACACGGTACCTATACCACCGAAAATTACAAAAAAAAAAAAAGAATGTCTTTTACTTTCTGTCTGTATCCTGGAGTGGGTACTGGAACCTTCCGGCGTAGAAACAAAAACTGGACATTTTCCACGAAACACCCAACTACTATGCTTTTCTCGACGCGCATTTCGCCCACTAAGTTGGCATCTTCAGGAGTAGATTAAAACTGTTTTAATTTTCTCCCGAAGATGCCAACTTAGTTGGCGAAACGCACGTCGAAAAAAGTATAGTAGTTCGGTGTTTCGTGGAAAACGTCTTTTTTTTTACCTGTAAACTATTTTAATTATACATGTTTTTTCCAAGTCTGTAGCAAGTTTATACTTAGAAAAAAGATGCCTACTTATTAAACACTTTTTGTTAACTATTTCAAACAAAAATTGTTGACAATATTTTAACAATTGGCTTGATGTTAGTTGATGGGTTATACCTTTAAACTGACAATATATGTTGCATATTTCTAGCACTCCAGGTGGCAATGCAATAAGTGCATGCGAGTTAACTTGTTCCCTGATTACCAGCCTTGCCAGAAATGTCGTTCCAGCAGCTGCATCCTTAAAAGCTGGTAGATGGGACCGAAAATTATATTCGGCCATGAGTTGTATGGCAAAACGCTTGCCATCTTGGGTTTGGGTAGGATCGGAAAAGAAGTGGCTCTTAGAATGCAAGCGTGGGGGATGAAGGTAATAAGAAAAAAATGTGGTTTAGACAATACATGTTATTCAAGAAAGAATATGATAAACTCCTCTTTACACTTTAATCTCTTGTAATCTTAATTTTATGATGAAATATCATCATCTATAGTTAGGTTTTATCATGTTTTTCTTTGATGTTGTAATTATTATTTATTATTTGAACATGTTTTGTTTGTATTCTTGAGATAATTGTCTTATCTGGACCCCTGCGAATATTTTGTAATTTATCTTGGGTCATATATGTATATCAGTCTCAGAGTTAGAGGGCGTTATGTCTTGATTACTTATCTTAACATTTTGTAGATTACTACAAAATGTTAAAGTATTTTTTCTCGAATATAATTATATTTCTGGAATTCAATATTTTTAAGATTAATATTTTGTAGGTATTGTATGTCCCGTGCACCAATAGTAGTTAAGTTTATTTGTTTATGGGGATTACTGTTTAATGTCTTTGAGAGAGCTATTCAATTACATTAGGGTGAAATTCTTATATTTAAGTCTTCACCTAAATATAAGTATTATTCAAGTGCTTGTTTCAACCAAGAAGAAGGAGGAAGATATTAAATTGCCCCTCTTATTTTTAAGTGCTGACTATGAATTCACATATAAGTAACCCAGGTGTAGTAGGGGTAACTGGGTAACTTTAAATCTTTAATAAAGCCACACTTTTTTAATTATTGGACACTGTATTTTTCATTCTATGGATAGAAAATCTACCATTTTCTCTGTTTTTTTCCCATGCATTGCACAATAATCTAAATATTTACATATATGGGACATTCCACGCCAACTTCGACAAAAAATAGATTTCTCTGAAACTTTGTACATAAGTAGTATGTAAAAAAAAAAAAAAAAAAAAAAAAAAAAAAAAAAAAAAAAAAAAAAAAAAAAAAAAAACGACGCTTTTCACGAAAAGAACCCTTTCCTCGCGTTGCCCATCTTCAGCTTTTTATAGTTTAGAAGTGCCAATGGGGCGAGGCGCGAGAAAAGTGTAGTAGGGTGTGGAAAACCATCCGTCACCCACTCAGAATAAGTAGTATGTGATAAGAAAAGTTGATACCTAAAATTTTAGAGCTCAAGTCACATTACGCTCTCGTCATGAACGGTCACAAAAGTAGAGCTTTTAGACAATCTTATATTCTCGACTGTTGTAGGTAAATGAGCGCGAATAAAAAAAATTGAAAAAACAGTAAAAACCGCATTTTTCCCGTAGATTGTGATGAATTAATTACCTTAATGAATACTTTTGAATTCATTAAGGGTCGTTTTCACCCCTTTTTAGAGGATTAAAACTTTAAAAATCGAAATTTGGAAAGTTTTACTTTTAAAAATTTTTTTGCTACTTGAACTTGAAGCTTGACAACTTTACTTTCGGATGGCTTTTGTCTCAGAATGGGATGAGCAAAGGTATAACCGCTAGAAGGTTCGAAAGGTGAAAATTTACCATTTTTACGTTATATCTTGTTACGTAAAAAAAAAAAACGAAATGTATGAAAACCATATTATAAGGTTTTTAGGGTCGTTGATTACGAATCTGGTGTCCGATTTATAAAATTCGTTTTTTATGGGGCCCCATGGGGGAATTTTTAGAATTAAAAGTTTTTGAATTTGTGCTTTAAAAGTACGCCTTAAATTGAAAAATAGCATGAGACATTTTTTACTCAAAATTTTGCGTAAAATGCGATGGTAGTTTTTAAATTCCGTGATTCGTCATTTTTTTCATTGTGGGACCTCATGCGGCACCATAAAAAACGAATTTTTACTTTTAAGAAATTTTCCCTTATTCTACATTTTAAGTAAAAAAATGTCCTGTAATTTTTTCATTTATTGCTACTTTTTGAGTAAAAAAATTAATTAACCTCGATGAATTTTATAATAAGGCAAAACTTGAATAATTTTTTTACAAGAGACAACTTTTAATTCTAAAAAAAGTTTTTTATTTTTTTACTTATACGCATTACTAAATACGCATTACTTTTTTAAAAATACGCATTACTTAATTTGAAAAAAATGCAAGAGATTTTTACTCAAAATTTTGTGTAGAATACTGAGTATTTTTTAAAATTTTGATAAAAATATAGATTCATAAAAAACGAATTTTCTAAATCGAACACCAGATTCATAATCAGCGACCCTAAAAACCTAATAATATGGTTTTCATACATTTCCTTTTTTTACGTAAAAATGGTAAATTTTCACCTTTCGAGCCATCTAGCGGTTATACCGCTGTTCATCCCATTCTGGGGGACAAAGTTGTCAAGCTATTTTTAAACAAAAAAAAAATTTTTTAGAAGTCATACTTTTCCAAATTTCGATTTTAAAGTTTTAACCCTCTCAAAAGGGGTGAAAACTACCCTTAATGGATTCAAAAGTCGCAATGTACAGGAAAAATGCGATGTTTTTACTGTTTTTTCAATTTATTCTTATTTGAGCGCGAATAAGAATAAATTACCTACAACAGTTTAAGATTCGCTCTAATTTTGTGATCGTTCGTGACGAGAGCGTAATGTGATTGAGCTCTAAAATTTTAGGTATCAACTTTTCTTATCACGTACTACTTCTATACAAAGTTTCAGAAAATCTATTTTTTTTGTGGCGAAGTTATGGAATGCACATATTTGCAGTTGCATCATAAATTTACTACAATGAGTACCTACATATGTACGAATATGAATACCAAAATATATACATATCTATTTGAAGCACTATGTAAATATCCGCTACAGGCAACCAAAATTATATTCACAAAGTATTTTAAAGAACATAATTCCGTTTAACCTATAAAATAAAGTTGTAATAATAAAGTGCAAACGCAAATACTATTTTTAAGGCTAACTATGTTTATAATACATGTATTTTATAATATTTTCAGACTATTGGCTATGATCCAATCGTGTCACCTGAAGAATCAAAGAAGTTTAATGTCGAATCATTAACACTAGATCAAATATGGCCCTTAGCCGACTATATAACAGTACACACACCTCTGATACCGGAAACAAGAAGTATGTAATGTAATTTTCTACATAGATAAACATAAATGTGTAAACAAAATCTAACTTGATGAACAGACACTATTATTTTTTTATCAACTAAAAAAGCTATATTTTGTTGCAAATATCTCTTATTTCACTTCACTTACTTAATTATTTTTCAGATTTGATATGCGAAGCGGCACTAAATAAATGCAAAAAAGGTGTGTGCATCGTGAATGTTGCAAGAGGAGGGATTGTTAATGAATCTGATCTGCTGAAAGCAATTAAATCTGGACAATGCGGTGGAGCAGCACTAGATGTGTTTGAACAAGAACCGCCGACTGACAGCGTCACTTTGGAATTAATTAATAACGACAAGGTAATTGCGACTCCACACCTTGGCGCTAGCACGACTGAAGCCCAAATTCGCGTTGCCGTAGAAATTGCTGAACAATTCATAGCACTTACAGGAAAAAATAATGAATACACTACAACTCCAGGAGTTGTGAACAGAAGTGTATTACAAAAGTTAAAGATGTGATATTCCAGATTTTATGAAGAACTGAAACATTTAATTTGCAGCTAAATATTGCAGTATTGTAGACATACCAATGTTCTACTAAAATACCCAAAAAAAATGTATTTTTGATACAGATAAATATATACAAATATTTGTACCTAAAAGTTTTCCTTTATTTTTCCAATTCAAAATCCTAAACAAGTGTTTATTTCTTTGAATGGTTAAGGGTAATGTTATTTAATAGATATGATACTAAAGTTCAAAATATTTATTACAAATAATAATAACACTTATTATAAACAAAAACTTACTGTAATCCATGAGCTACTTTTATACCTCTTTCTAATTTGTCTCTTTCCTTAGCTAAATCTTTATAAGCCTGTAAACCTAATTCTAGAGCTCCTTTTTTGTTAGAATGTTTTTTAATATAATCTTCTAACATTTTTAAATCACTGCTATTGTTGATAGTAACATTATGTACTTTACAGTAAAGTTCAACTAGTTTACTTGCTTCTTCAATGTGTACCGTTTCAATCAACTCGAAGTAATAAGTTATCAATAGTTTTATTCCAAACCAGGAAAAAGCTTAAAACACCAAAGTGTCTTGTTGATCTTAATAATTCAAATCCGTTATTATCATTAATATGTTGGTAAACTATGGACACTATTCTTTGATATTCAGGATCATCTGGTTCGTACTGAATACAAGCACTGTCTAAAATAAACTCGTATTCTTGTCTATTTAGTAGATTTTCTAAATACACATCTTCAAATAATTTTGGGTGTGAGACACCTTCCTTTTTTGGGAAAATATACTTGATTCATCCTACTTTTAAATCCCATTCTGCTTCTTGTAAAGTACCATCTGGTTCCCGAACAACTATTAAACGTTTGGAATCCTTAGACCAAAAGTTATGTCTGTAAATACCATTCTAGATTTTTCCAAGCCTTGTAAAGCTGGATCTTTTGAGAATATTTTAGTGATCGGTTTTCAACACTAACTATTGGAGGCATTTGTAGCATATTATCTACTTTTTGTTTGGCTTTCGCCATTACTTTCTGCAATTCCTCATCAGTCATAAACTTATATTCTGGGTCTTCCAACTTTTTTTCTCCCAACTTTCGTTTCCTGTAAACTTTGTGTAAATCCACCCGCGTTAACGTTTTCAGTAAGGCTTGAACTTCTTTATTAAAAAAAGTGGTGCAGGATCATTTTCTCCGTCTACAAAAACATGTATTAGAATAACCTTAAAAATATTTTAAGATAAGTTACCATATTTAATAGGAGAATAATTTAGCAATCGAATATAAACTGCACTAACACTAGTTAAAGCTGAATTTTTGTCGAGAAGATTACTAAAAATACTTTTCTTTGAAAAATATCGAAAAAGAGCCATTATTTGAAAATTGAAACTATTTTAGGTTACAAATTTGACAGTGCGATTATCGGTGTTAGGCCTGGTTCTCAGAGCTTCGTCATGTCGCCGCGACATTTCCCCACTACTTAAAAAAATGTTTATTACTTGCAGTAGTTGCGACACGGAATACCACAGTTTGAATTTGAAATATTGCAGTTTGTCACAAAACATCTAATGGCCGTATTCCCCGTATACCTTTAAGCCACGCTTAAAAGTTAAGCGTACAATCCTCGTTTTTCTATGCACGTAGGTTCAAGGCTTAAGGCCTTAAACCTCCCACCACCACCTAAACAACGACTCCACAGTATCAAAACGTATATCCAGAAAAAGGAAATTGTTTTGAGGACTATGATATTATTGACATACTGGATTTGGATTCTCACGACATCTTCACGTGCACCAAATATATTGAATATGGATTTAGTTTTTTTCGAAGATTTAGACTAAGAAACCTACAATTTATATTAACCTTGTTGAAATCAACTTAATTACAAACTTGTAATTTGTGTAAAAATAAAATTATTACTACTCCTTTTACTTCCACCCCATTTTTAGAAAAACATTTTCTCAGTAATCAACTTCTTACTCACTTTTTTACAACATTCACACCAAATAAATTTGATTTTATGCATATGAACCAAATACAGTATCTCTAATTAATGGTAAATTACAATCAGATATGTACAAATCAACTTTACATTTTCACAATATATAGGTACAGCGGGTATCCACTAAAATCATATTTCTCACACCATTTGCAAACCTGCCACCCATGCACAACACTCTAAAAATCCAAGAACAAGGAACTGTATGAACGACAAGGAGTATAAAAAGAAATTTAGCCTGTCTAGGACTTAGACAAAAGACACTACTTAACAGTAATGTTCAACTACATTTTGCACAATTCTAAAAACAAGAAGAGGTACCAGCACCACCTATGGGCAACATGAAACTTGGAATATTTAATTGAACAAGGACAAATTCCACATAAATTTACATGAAAATTATAATTTTAGAAAAGATAACTAATTATTTTTATTTGTAAATTCTGAAATAAATATTTTGAAAGATCTTTTCAATTATTTATAACAATGAGGTAGGTAAAAAAATACATACAATTATTATTAAACATTTTATTTCAACTTATAATCACAAATTCAATTTTATACACTCATTTTCTGCCACTTCTTCCTTTTCTTTTTTCTACTCATTAGATTAACTAATTGGAGCACGTCTGGAGTAGAAAATTTCCAAACTATCCATAACAACATTCCTCAGATAGGGACTCTGTCTCCTCTGATTTTTTTCCACTGAAAAAAATTCAAACTTAACTATCTAACAAAAATAATGGATATTTAACATTAACAAATTCAAGTGACAACTTATACAAATAAAATTCATACAATAAAGTTAAATATGAATAAATAAACATTACAAACCCTGCTTGCACAAAGGAAAGGGGCGTAGGCAGGTGTATTTCCAAGAAAAAAACATCTTGAAATAAGAAACTATGATGTAAACTACAAGGAGCCACCACAGGGGAAAAATTCCTACACCCTACTACGGCCTCATTTAGACACAACAAAAAAAGTCATCATCGTCTTGAGGACTCAAAGACTGTCCGGCACATACAAAGGGAATCCTTACCAAGTTTTTTTATTTAAACGTCAGGCGCTGTTCTTTTTACTTTTGGGATCCTCCCCAGTATACAGCCTTTTTTTCAGGAGTTCTTAGCTCCTTTTTTCATAACACTTTGACAAGGCCCAAAACCTAGAGGAAGCAGAATGCCTGGTCACTTCTTCTGGAGGCCTCTTTCCTCCAAAAACCAAAGTGACCTTAGGGGAAGGCACGACGTTGCAATTAAATTATAAAAATTTTGACTGGAAAGGACTTGACGCGGCAGTTAAAAGAATAGGTTAAGGGTGAAGGCCAAAGGTAACAAAGCGGTAAGCAGCGTTTTTTAAACCGTTGTGCTGCGCTTGATGCATAGACAGTTTGTATTTGCGGAAGTTCTGGATGTACTTCCGTATACGGACTATTTTCAAATCGCTTGAAATTTGGTATACGGATGTTTTTTGGTGTGCTGAGCATGATTTTAGTCTTGTAAAAAAGTCGATATCTCGCTTGGTTTTCGAGATATCGAGGGTGGGAAGTTTTAAATTGTAATATTGGTGTATATCAGTTCCTATATGGCATTTGAAATGGTTTATTTGAAAACTAATTTTTTTCAATGAACTACTAATAGTTTTGTCGGGGAAGACCAAAGTGTAGGTGAGGGTGTTATTGTTGAAATTGACGAGTGTAAAAGTGGACGTCGAAAGTAGGAACGTTGACGAGTTGTCGAAGGATCATGGCTTCTCGGAATGATCGTACGCGGAGAACCAGAAAAATACAGGATCTAAATCTGAATACTGAAATCCATATTGATAAGCGAGATATCCAACACTTTCATTTAGCGATTTTTACGCTTTTTAACCTAGCTTGTGGGCACTTACGGACACTTGCGGGCACTTGTGGATATTTTTATACGCAGATTCGTACTCAGCACACCAAAAAAACCCCGTATACCAAATTTCAAACAATTTGGAGATAGTCCGTATACGGAAATACAGCCGAAGTTCTTATTTGTCACGTCGAAACCATTAAAAATGGCCATTTACATAAACAAAGTAAGAAGAGCGACTCGTGACAGATTGTGTAGTTGAAATATTTCAACTACACACGGCAGTCGCAGCGACAGTAAAATAAACTTGGTGGAATGTAGGGAAATTAAATAAAACGTTTTTATTGGTCGGCGATGTGTCGCCAGCGACACGACGAAGCTCTGAGAACCAGGCTTTATACTGTACGTACACAAAAAGTTTTGTCTATGCTGTACAGAACATCGACATGGACTGATGATTGACGACTGCGCATCCAAACTCCAGTAGAAAGAGAGGGAAAACCTGGGCGACATGTACAGAATTAAACTCGAACTCCTCTTAAGTCACCAAATCCGTGCATCATTGTCTCTCTTAAGTCGTGATCATAACCTCAACTTTTTCGTGTTTTAGCTGCAAAAAAGAAATATTTAGATATATACCACAGCACTTGTTGTGGTTTCAAAATGGTTCAAAAGTGCTGTGTTGCATTGTGTGATATAAGAAGCGGTCTGAATAACCGGACATTATTTCAAATTACTGATGTATGTATGAAACGAAATATTTTCCTTTGTTGTATTGTTAACGTTGAAGCACGTAACATGAAATGTTTTGAGTACTTTTTCATATTGATCATTGCGAAGATTTGTAATTGCAAACACATTACTTGTGCAGATTCAATATAATATTCAATAACAACAAATTAACGAAAAATATCGAGCGTCTGTCAAATGTATTCGCACCACGGACATTCACACGAACACTAACCTCTAACCTCTAACCCTACCACAGATTAGTACAGAACCACGATAATCACGATATACTTGTAGATATCTGTTTATATACCGTAGCAACCAGGGTACAGAACTGTTTACAGCGCCTCTGGAGGCGGACATATTCGAGCCCGTCGCGTTATACAGCGAAAAGCCGCAGTTCGGTCTCCTTAGTTCTAGTCTTCTTGATTTGTATATAATTATTTCGATGTGATGCAGGATCATGTTCCGCAAAATTGAAACAGAATAAGTGGTAGCAATTAGTAATTTAAAACGTAGCCTCGTGATTGGTGAGACGAAAGAAAAAGAAAGCGACTTTGGGTTATAGTCTTACACTCAGCTCAACGCAAAGGAAGTACATACAACGAATCGAAAATGTCTCTTTTTTATAACCTAAGTAACCTAACCAAACTAAACAAATGGTTAATGCAAAGTTGATAAATATTCCTGTTCGGTGAAATCTGCATAAGTATTCTATTTATTCACAAAAATAATGTCACTGTATGATGATTATGATGTTAAAACAACCGCCACCGAAAAGGTGCAAGGCTGGTCATCGAGTATTAAATTGCTGCAGTCCCAGCTTCAGCTTAAGAAAGCAACAGTAACTCAACCTAAACGTGAACAACAACGAAAGGTTAGCTTAGCTCCTGTTATTGACTTGAAGTCTAAGCGAGAAGACGATGATATATACTCATCTTTTGCCAAAACGGTAGTAAATCCAAAGCAGAACCTAAACTACCTATTATTAGTTCTTCTACATATAGCAGTGAATATGATTGGAATGTTGTCGACGAATACGACCCTTTGTGGCCAAACGAGTATGAAAAGGTAGTGAAGGAATTGCGTGACCATCGTGATAGGATTAGTGAGAAGGAAGAAAAAGGAAGGAGAAAAAGCGGAAAAGCAGATTTAATGATCCCGAAGAGAGCCCACCACCTGCACCAGCTGCACCACAGATGACTCAACCTACCATTGGTAGTGGTTTTGCAGGTAAGTACAAGACATACATATGGTGTATATGATTACAAATTTTGGGAACTATCTATGAAGCTATGACTATATCATACATGTAACTATGTTCTGATATAGGCCGGTGGGCAGAAGAGGATGAAGAAGAACCAGTTGCGAAACAACCCAGACCGAGTGGGGGCGTAGCCATAGCTCCTCCTCCAAGTCTTCAAGAGACCGCTGAACCAGTCCCGATATTCCCTAATAAACCTCAACCTTCTTCGAAGTTATGGTGGATCCGTTGCTGCTAAAATTATGGCTAGATACGGATTTAAGGAGGGTCAAGGACTAGGAAGAATGGAACAAGGAATGTCTAGTGCTCTGTTAGTGGAAAAAACCTCAAAACGAGGGGGCAGGATTATTCACGAAAAAGAAATTATTCAGCCTCCCTAGGTGCAGATATACAACTTCAAAATAGCCAAATGACCCAGCAGCAACCCACAATAACAGAAATTATGAAAAACCCAAGCAAGGTTTATATTTTCGTTTAGCTTTAGTTTTTCCGCTTTATGTATTTTTTTTTTAGGTTGTGCTACTGAAAAACATGGTAGGTCCTGGCGAAGTAGATGACGACTTAGAGCCGGAGGTTAAGGACGAGGTGTAATACCAAATACGGTCCTGTTGGTAGTGTTATTATCCACGAAATACCTCATGACGATCCAGAGGAAGCTGTCCGCATATTTGTCGAATTCCAGCGAATTGAAAGTGCTATCAAGGCAGTAGTAGATCTAAATGGGCGTTTCTTTGGCGGCAGACAAGTTAAGGCGACATTCTATGATACGGAAAAGTTTGATAATTTACAATTGATGGATTAATTTTTTTTTTGTATATGTGGACTATTTGGTTAGTGTTATTCAATATAGATTGTATAGATTTCTACAATTTACGTAATTAAATTAATAAATCATAATTAAAATATGTTGGTTTTTCCTCGTATCATACATAATGCCACTTTGTGAAATTGTACTATACTGAGTGTCTATGAAAGTAGTGTATACTCACTAACTTTTCAACGGAAACATATACTCATTTTGGATTTTCAATGTTGCAAATGGTTCAAAAATTGAAGTCGGTATTTTTCAAGTTTTTCCATAGCCAACTAGATCAAAGATGTAAATAAGAACTTTGTATTTATAAATTAGACACCCTGTATGTTTCTGTATGATCTCAATTTTACAAATCATGAGTAAAAAGACATCAAAAACATTTTTATTAGGAATATTCTTCAAATTTCAATTTCTATCTAATTTCTACAGAGAAAGACTCCAAATGAACAATTTTCAATAGAGAAAATCAGAGTAGGTATGTTTTCTTTCTGTTTAAAAGTTATTGAGTAACCTCATCTTTATAGATACTTATTTATATTATTAGATTTATTATCATTCTAGTCATTATTTTTCTCATAAAATCATATCGTAACAGATATAGTACGAGTTATAGATCACAAGGGCACAATTTTTTGGCACAGAACTAACCATTTACAATTCCACACAGAAAAACTATTTAGAAAACGGGTAGCTAAAACAGGAATCTAGTTAAATCTAAACAAGACATATTTTGAATAGTACTTAATATTTATTGAGGGAAAATAACTGTAAAAAGAAAACATTACATAAATTATCACATAAAGGTGAAATAATACCATATGTATATATATATATAAAACTTAGTAGCTTAAGTAATTTCCGTATCATTTCTGTGAATCTTCATATGGGCAGTAAGAGTATTGCTTTGCGTAAACCGCATTGAACATATGGTACAAGTGTAAGGGCGTTCACCTGTATGAATCCTGACATGTATTTTCAGTGTCGAGGCTTCCCGAAATGCTTTACCACAAAAACCGCAACTGTGTTTCTTCTCTCCAGTGTGTATTCTACGGTGAGACGTCATGTGAGAAGAGGCCTTAAACTTTTTCCCGCAAAAATCGCACTGATACGGTCTTTCGTCTGTGTGGATCCGCATGTGAATTCTAACCTCAGCAAGTGAAGCAAATAACTTTTTACAAATCGTACATGAATGTGATAGAGGCTTTTTTCTCCAGTGTGACGCCTTGAATGATTTTTCAGTTGTTCTCTGGTAGGGAAGCTTGTCCGCATTCGCTGCACATGAAAGGACACTCGTTGGTGTGTTTGCTCCGAATGTGGCCTAGTAAATTAACTTTTTGCGTAAAAGATTTCCCACAGTCATTGCATACGTAAGAGCGTTCATTACTATGAACCTTCTTGTGGGTTTCTAAGGAGCTATTGTATGCAAACGTTTTTTGGCAAATGTTGCAGAAGTAGGGCCTTTCTCCAGTATGAGTCTGAAATATGAGCAATTACAGCTTTATATTTATTCTTTGCATTTTGCTAGATTTTTGTACTTTTATCGATGTTGACGTTAATGACATTTTTTTACATCATGTGAAGCCTAAATATAATCAGAGCAACTAACAACGCAATTTTTGACATTTTAACATAAGGAAGAGCGCATTATCCTAGACTAGGCAGTTTATTTTAAACGTAATAACCAGATTAATGAGCTTGTTTTTTATACTTTTTTGACTAATGACCATACTTTTTGACACTTTAATGATTTTAATTTGGTAAGATATACTTAAGAGTTACATTTGCTACCAGGGGCGGTTGGTGATATTTCAGTTTATCCATATTTATTAGCCATATTATCTTGAAAACGACGCATTGGACCCACTTCACTTTTTAGGTGATGACTATACACCTCTTACAGAAAGGATTTATAGTGAAAAAACTGTCAGAAAAAATTTTCAAAAAAACTGAAGAACACCCTGGGATCTCAGTAACGCTCTGTGGAATATTTGCAGTATATATATTTTTTCATAATGTTATATCATGGGGCATAGATAAATAATAACAACAAATCTCATTTATAACAAAGTACAAAGTTTATTATTCTTCAGTTAGTACTCAAAAAACAGTTTATTTATTTTCGTTGGCACGGAAACACTCATGGGTGATGTTACTTCTGTGCCCTCCAGTGAAGAAAAAGAAGGAGAATGGAGTTCTAAAATTGAAGCTTCTAGAACATCATACACAACATTTCTTCCCTCTTTTAAATGTCTGTTCTACAAATTTACTCAGGAGAGTAGATACTCTCCTGACCGACCACCATTAAGATTAATGGTGGTCGGTGGTGACGGGTGCTTCTACGAGGGATGACAGGTGTCTGAGGGATAGGTGGTCTTCTGTTTAGAGGATTTATTGAGGTAGCTGGGGTACCTGGTGGTGCTTGGACTGACGCTGGTATGAGCGCTTTCTGGTTTGGTGTTCTTTCAGGTGTGGCTGTGGTTGCTGGTGGCTGGAAGAAGCGGATTTTTCTTTGTCCTGGTTGTTCGATGGGATCGTTGTCCGGTTCCGGGTTGGTTGCATTTTCGTTAGTGCCTGGAAATGCTCTGATTTGATCAATGTGGTGTTTAAGTGTTTTTCCTTGGAAGTTGATCTCGTAGTGTAGATCATCAATGCGTGCTGTTATCGTTCCAGGTAGCCATTTATCTAGCTTGATGTTGCCAGATAGAAAATAAACTTTTTGTCCGGTTTCCAGAGTGCGAAATGTTGAGCTCATTTGTGCTCGTTGTTTCTCTGCGATTTTGGTATGGATATCGTCAGGTCTAGTCAGGTTGAGTCTAGTGCGAAGATCTTGTCCCAAAAAGAGCTGGAGATTGACCAGTGGTCGAGTGCGGAGCCTTGCGAAATTGACGGAGGAACTCATTCAGATTAGCGTGGAGGGTTCCCTTGGTTGTCTTCATCGCATAAAGGGCGTCCTTTATCATTTGGACGTAACGTTCAGTTTGGCCATTAGTTGAAGGATGGTACGGTGCTGATAGTTTGTGGTATTTCACATCACTAGACTTCAGGAAGGTCTTGAACTCATCAGCGATGAATTGTCGACCGTTGTCCGAGACGACAGTGATCGGGGAGCCGTACGTCGTAAACAGGTCGTCCATGATGGCAACTGTTGCGGCTGCTGTTGTTGAGTTTGTGGGCTTGACCTCAAGCCACTTACTGTAGGCGTCAACAACTATCAACAGCATGGTGTCAGCCACTGGACCCGCGTAGTCAATATGGATCCGTTCCCATGGTGCCTTCGGGTACTCCCAGTGGTGATCGCGGAACTTCGGTGGTGCGTGCGCATGAGTTGCGTACACAGCACAAGATTTGGTGAGTGCCTCGATGTCGGCGTCGATACCAGGCCAGAACATGAAGGAACGTGCCATGCTTTTCATCTTCACTATCCCCAGGATAGCCTCACGTAGAGAAGGTGGGACAACTACTCGGTGCTCGAACATCAAGCAGTTGGCGGCGAGTGTGTACTTTGCCTCAGGTGCCTTGTACTGGTTGGGGTGAGGTCTTGTCCTGCTTCAAGTATCTTGACAATCTTGCCAAGATCTAGTCGATCTTTCCTGGTATCGCGTGCAATAGATTCCGCACTAACCGGTAGCTGTTGCACCTGGTGGATTGTGAAACAATCAAAATCGTCGAAACCGTCTGTCTCTTCCTCTTGCGGGGAAAAAACGTTCCGGTTGAGGTTAACTGTCGATGGTAAGGGTGCTCGAGAACAGTAATCGGCGTTTGCGTTGGCTTTGGAGGTCTTGAAAACGACGTCGTAGTTGAAGTGTGCCAGGTAGTCAGCATAATTGGCCATGCGACTGATGCACAGGACTGGTAACGACTTCTCCGGGTGCAAGATCTGCGTGAGAGGCTTGTGATCTGTGATCAGCGTGAAGTGGCGAGCGTACAGGTAGTTGAAAAACTTCTGTACAGCCCACACGATTGCAAGCGCTTCCTTGTCGATCTGGGGGTACCTCTGCTCTGTAGTCGACATCGTTCGGCTGGCGTAAGCGATTGGACGTTCCTGTCCGCTGCTAAGCCGGTGTGACAGTACTGCACCCAGGCCGGTTTTGCTGGCATCCGTTGCCAGCAGGAGTGGTAACGCTGGATCGTACTGCATGAGTACCTGCGGCGAGGTTAGGGCGTTCTTGATATCCTTGTACGCCCTGTCGCCCTCCGGTGTCCAGATGAGGGGGTCTTTCAGCAGCATGTCTCTGAGTGGTCGATCCCTTGTGGACAAATCAGGAATAAACGAGCTGTAGTAGGTTGCTTTTCCCAAGAACAGTTGGAGTTCTTCTGGAGTAGTTGCGTTCGGCGCGTTTCGAACGGCACGGACGTGCTCATCAGACTTGTGGATCCCTGAAGCATCGATCTTGTGGCCAAGGGCTTCCAGGACTGGAAGGGCGAAAGCACATTTGGCTCGGTTGAGTTTGAGACCATGTTGCCGAAATCGTTCCAGACTGGTACTGAGGACTTGCATCAGATGTTCAAAATCTTTAGCAAAAAGGATTGTATCGTCAAAGAAGCTTACTACATTTGGAAGACCCTGCAGAACTGTGTCCATTCGCCGCTGCCAGATAGCGGGAATGTTGGCTGCTCCGTAGACTGCTCGTGTTGGCCGGATCAAGCCATGAGTTGGAGTGTTCAGGGTGAGCGCATGACTGAACTCATCATCGACCTCGAGATGAGTGTATGCGTCGGTGACATCCAGGTGGCAGAAAAGAGCTGCGCCGCGCATTCGGTTGAATAGATGTTCCATCTTGGGAATCGGATGTTCGTCGATGATGATCCGCGGGTTGAGAGTAGGCTTGTAGTTGCCCGTGATTCTCAATTTGCCGTTCTTCTTGGTGACGACGTGCGTCGTTGATGCCCACTCCGAGTAGTCCACTCTCTTGTAGAAACCGGATGCTATTTTAGCGTCGATTTCCTTGGCGTAAGCATCACGGAGTGCAACTGGTATATCGCGTGTTCGGAAGAAGACAGGCGTGGCGCCAGCTTTCAGGTGCATCTTCGCTGGTGGGCCTGAAACCTTCCCAGGGGTGCTACTGAATACATCCTGGTAGCGAGTTAGGATGCTGTCGAGCTGTCTTTGCTGTTCCAGGGGTAACGACTGTGTGACAGAGAGCTTGTGGATCGGGTCAGGTTTGGCGAAGAGGCTCACGAAGTCGATCTCTTCAAAGAACTCTGATATCCACTCTCGACCGAGGAGCGTCTCAACTTCGGCGTTGATCACGTAGAGGTAGACATTTCTCGTGGTGGCACCCATGGTGGCGCTGAGGAGCGTCTTGCCGATGCAATTGATGCGATGGCCAGTGTAACTGGCAAAGTTACGGTCGTTTTCCTGCAACATATAATCGGAAGTGATTGCAGCTAACCTTGATTTGCTCATGGTTGAGCAGGGGGCACCGGTATCGAGTTCCATTTTGACGGTGGTTCCCTCTATGTTGACATCGATCAGTGGCCTGGTTGGAGCCTTGACTGCTCCGATGACTTCGCTTCTGCTCAAGAACTGCACTTCGTCGATGTCCTCTGCTGGTTGCTCTTCGGTCAGCTGGTTTGTTCTTCGTTTTGTTGGTTTGGAAGGACAAACTTTGCTGATGTGACCTTTCTTGCCGCACTTCAGGCATTCGGAGTTGCAGGAACCTGCATTGACAGCGAGAGTGCGCTTCGCCACAGCCTGCGCAAAGGGACTGGTCGCCCTTGGATGTCCTCTGATCTGCCTGACGTATTCCCTGGTGGTTCCTCGACTGGCTCGAGGAACCTTGGTGTCAGTGTGCTGATTTATTGCGTGACTGGTTGCTGCTCTTCCGAGATGGCGGTTTCTCATAGCCTAACCAATTGGTTGATTCGGTTTTTGCAGCTCCAGTTTTAACCTCGTCGGCGGTGTGACGAGTTGCTTCCAGTGAGTAAGCGATTTCGTACGCCGTGGTGAAGTTGTCTGGTTTCTTGGCGATGATCTCATCACACATTTCCCTTGCTTCCAGACCCGCGAGCATTTGTTCGATAAGCATTCGATCCAAAAATGTATCATACTCACAGTGGGTTGCAGCTTGGCGCAGTCTCAAGGTGAAACTTGCGATAGATTCTCCTGGCTTCTGCATAATGCTCCGAAATTTGATGCTCTCAGCGAACTTGTTACGAGTGGCGTCGAAATGAACTGTCAATTTCGTCTGGATCTGGCTGTATGAGAGAGTTTCCGGGCTTCCGGGACTAACTAGGATCTTCAGGGCGTCATTAAGCTCAGCACCCATGTAGACACGTGCATAGTGTGCATGCTGGTCTTCAGGAACTTTGCTCAGGTTCAGCGCCCAGGTAAACCGTGTGAAGTAGTCCGCGATTGTGGTACCGTCGGAAGCGCCGTATGGTTGCATGGAGAACTGTGGTAGACGAGAATGTGTGGGTGACGACTCTAATGCAGAAACGTTGGACTGTCGAAGAGCGTCGGCGATCATTCCAGAGAGTTCTGAGAGTAACTCAGGTGATACTGCTGCCATGGTGAAGAATAGTCAGGAACTGTACCACTAACCTGCAGGGCGATGAACTTAAATTCGGTGCACGTGTTTGCGTTGAGGTTAGGATGCTGCACGTTGTTCACTGATCTTCTTATAGAGGCACAATCTTATTTATCTATCCCACTTCTGACACCACTGTTATATTGTGGGGCATAGATAAATAATAACAACAAATCTCGTTTATAACAAAGTACAAAGTTTATTATTCTTCGTTAGTACTCAAAAAAACAGTTTATTTATTTTCGTTGGCACGGAAACACTCATGGGTGATGTTACTTCTGTGCCCTCCAGTGAAGAAAAAGAAGGAGAATGGAGTTCTAAAATTGAAGCTTCTAGAACATCATACACAACACATAATCTAGTAACAAATATAAGGAGAGGTTTTTCGATTTGTTACAAAATATATTTTTTTGAAGTTATGGCCATTTTAATTTTGGGAAACAAAATGTTCCAATAAAATTAAAATTAAAATGGCCATAACTTTTGAAAACAAATATTTTGTAACAAATCGAAAAACCTCATATTTGTTTCTAGATTATGAAAAAAAATATACTGCAAATATTCCACAGAGAGTTACTGAGATCCCAGGGTGTTCAGTTTTTTTTTGAAAATTTTTTTCGTTTTGCTGATGGTTTTTTACGATTTCTGTAAGAGGTGTATAGTCATCACCTAAAAAGTGAAGTGGGTCCCATGCGTCGTTTTCAAGATATGGCTAACTGAAATATCACCAACCACCACTGTTTGCTATGTATATTTCCTTACCTTCATGTGAACCTGAACTTGTCCCTGTGTTGTAAAGGCTCTTGTGCATAATCGACAAGAAAATGGCTTTTCTCCAGTATGAGTCCTAATATGAATCATCAATTTATTTCTTTCATAAAATCTAAGTCCACATTCGTTACACTGATGTTTTTTGTCTTTGTTGTGCTTCCTAACGTGTTTTGTTAAATTTCCTTGTTCCAAAAAATCTTTTGCCACAAAAGCTACACTCGTGTGGCTTGACGCCGGTATGAATTTTCATATGCCTACGTAAGGAATGAATAGTTTTTACTCCTTTTCTACAGATATTACACTCAAATTTGGTGGCAGTATTTGTATTAGACTTATTTTCTGTGTCATCTCTAGCCTCATAACTAATTTTATAATTGTGCATTTCAGTATCTTCATTATCCACGGTATCTAAGAAGGTATTACCTTCAGTATAATGAGCCTTAGATTGTTCTGCTTTTATTATACTTCGCAATATACTTTCGTTTTCAATAGCGGTTAATTTAAATTGTTTAAAATTTTTTAATTTATCCACACAATAACCACAGAGTAATTTAGGTAAGGGATCAGTTTCATTAAACTAAAATAAAAATGAACAATAACAATAATGCATAACAAAACATTGTTTTTCAGTTGAATACCTTTAAACCCGTAATTTCCTCAAATAGTTTAATAAAATCCTCATTAAAAAAAGATACCATGACTGAGTCTTGATTCAAACAAACTCTACAAGTACTATGAATATTTATGGTATCATAAATAACGTCCATTGTCAAGTATTTAATAAATAGCGCCTACATTACATCGTCAAATTCATTTTCCATTTATGTACATATTATTTATGTATTCCTTAACCTAAAAATATAAACAAAAACTTTGACAGAAACAGAAACAACAAATATGGGATAGGACCATCGACATTAAGAGTGGACTGGCTGTCTGAGCTGCGTGTTGACAACTCTAGTAGAAAGAGAGGGAAAACCTCGGCGACATCTCTGTCCTTGTTTACTTACCAGCGGGTATGGTATTTTTTAAGATATGTACGTCACTGCTGGGTGGAAACGTCATTAGTTTATCGATCTACTAAACGACCAATCATAGAGCGTTAGAAAGAGAAAAATATGTCGCCCAGGTTTTTCCTCTCTTTCTACTGGAGTTTGGATGCGCAGTCGTCAATCACCAGTCCAGTTCTACATGTCGATGGATAGAACCACATATACTAATACAAATGGAATGAATTTAATATCGATATGAAATATTCCGATTACTATGGAGACATCCAAAAAAAACGTCATCAAAGTTGGCCGAGAAAAAAGCCTCTGTCTTCATCATATGACAGCCATTGTTTATTTTTACAAATTGTGACAGTCACTTGTCAGAAGTTTGACATAACCGAAAAGCTTAAACATGACCGCTATTTCCATCTCTCTTGTTCATAGCCAGAGTTGATGACGTTTTTTTTTGGATGTCTCTATATATAGCTGGAAACTGTTTAGGCAATTTCGATTAATTTTAAATGTAACACATTCATAAACCTTACCTCCCCACTTGGATTATATCACACAGCTCATCCATTTCGGCACAAACAAATGACTTTATGAGTGCAATTTCCAATCGTCAAAAGTATTCGATCAACAGCTTTTGGATTTTAAACTCGTTTCAGTGCCTAAAAAACTACTGACCGATCCATAATTGTCGTACATTGAATTCTTTATGGCAACTCAAGTCGAATCGAGAAACAGAATCCCAGGGCTGGAATATAGAACTTAATTCATTATCAATACTTAAATATAAGGAACACTTGCGAGGGACAACTTGAGCTCGGATTGACCGAAACAGATACTTGAGTGTTACATATATTTAAGTGATGGCTATGAATTCCATTCTAAAATCTATAAATATTCAAATCCTATTGTTAGATGAATCTCGTTGTTAGAATAGTACGAGCAGGAATAAATATTAGGAATTGGAAAATATCTATCTGTCACACCCATTATTTAGTTTCGAGGTAGTTGCCCTTCACTAATGACAAAATACAATTCAGACTTTTTGCTAATACTGCGCCCTCTATCAGAGCGGGTTAGAAAAGATTAAAATTACATATGTACATTTAAATTGTTTGAAGTTTGAATATAATTTAAGTATCTTATTTACAATTTCAAGTTAAACAATACAGTTTCAGAAATTCGAAAAGGGCAGTTTAATATTTAACGATGAAGTATATTTTGATTTGAGAATGTGATTTTTTTGTGATTGCAATATAGGCTATCAGTACCTATGACACAGTGGTTATATTCTAAAAATATTGTCGACAATTGGTAGACTGAGGAGGCCATGATTTCAGAACACTCCAGCAATTTTAAAGTTCTTAATAATTATTGTTGTACTATTGTGGTGTGTGGCTATTTAAATGTTTTGTGTGTTGTACTATCAGTGTTGCAAGTTGTGTCTGAAGTTGAATGCACTTGTCAAACGTTCTAGTTACCAAGAGGCAGATAATGTTGTGGAAAGCAGAATATAATGGATGTTGTAAGACTTAAAAACTGAGACTAGGTGTCTATTTCTACACTAACACGCACTATAATGTTGCAGCATTATTCGGCTCAATATTGTAATTGTAATATACAACAGTACATGGCCTAAAACCTTCATTAGACCAAGATAACCTTCTCTAGTGTACCATAACCTAACTCGTTATATCTACTAGGCTTAGCATTGGAGCATTTGAATTCATGTCCTGGCCAAATTGTCATGTGAATGACCAGCACAATAGAGTTTTTGGTATGCCGTATGGTGAGTACATACATATCCTCGAAATTGCTGTATTGTTATGGCATATTTAACAAACACTGATATTTTTGTTGAATATTTTATTTATTACGCAACAGATACTAAATCAGAGTAATTAATTTAACAAATTAATTTAATTGGGAATAAAAATCGGTATAATTATAACAATAACGTTTTTAGCAAACTGGTAGATACTTAAAAATAATTAGACTAGAATTCACTTTTCCTTATTAAGCGCTTGTATAAATTCTTCCAGCTTTTCCTGAATTTGACGTACTCTTTCTGTAATGAAAAATGTATATTTTAATACAAACACGTTAAAAATTACAACTAAAATCACAACTTACTTAATTCTTCTGCTAATGTAACTCTTCTTCCTGTTAGTAAATTGATCTTTTTCTCATTGTCTTGACCATAATCTTCAAGGACTTCTTTTATTTCCTTATCTAGCCTACGGGCTTTAGGGAGAAAATTTAAGTTATTGATTTAATTACAAAAATATGTGTAGTGTATTACAATGTGAATACTTTCATCCTATATCATACAATATTACAAATAAAAAGAAAACTTTTACTACTGGATACGGATTTTATAAAATTGTCAGAAATATGATTTGATAAAATTGTCAAATAAATTGAATGGGGTTTTTCTTTTCATTATTTGCTAAATCATTTCTTTATTTACTAAAAGAGTTCTTAAACATTTTTTTTGTGTGCCTAAAGGTGTGTCCAAAAAGGTGCACATAGTTTGTAACAGAGCAAAAGCAAATTTATCATATTCTTGAACTATGTGTACTAATTTTAGCCACAAGTGTTTTATCTTCTTGGAGTACAATAAAATTATGCATTACAAAAAAACATTTTATGCACATAAACTTTTCAGTGCATGTTCAAACTGTCACTCGAGGAGACGTCCTTTAAAGTGTATGCTCTCCCATTTCTCTCACTGTTGTCTGTTACTGTTATCTCTTCATGAATACCTGAACTAAAACGCTAAATTTTATCCACAAATGAGGCTTCTGATACCACCATAGAAACTTATGAGAACTATGTCTGTTTAGCGTACGCAACAAATTGAATGAAGCGCTCGACTGTGACTAAATATGGACACACAGTTCGTTCATAAATTAAATTGCAGTTGTGTACTAAATTTCATGCACACAGTAGTAAAAGTGTTCATTTATAAAGTACGGAATTATTAATAAACAATCTTTAAATAAGTTGTAAAATCCCCATTCACTACCAATTAGGTATTTTATTTATCCACCAAAAAAACAAATTTACTAGTACAGTCATTGGTGGATTTACACTAGGGGCAGTCGGGGCTAGTGCCCAGGGCGGCAAATTTTCTAGGGGGGGAAAAAGTGGAGAAAAATTTTTTTTAGTGATCAAAAGTTCTCAATAGGAATTTTTTATTCTTTTTAATTAATCATTTATTATTTAAGAGATAATTCAAGAAATTCAACTCATACATTATTTGTCAAATCGAAATTTGGTAAATCATAATTTTGGCACCTTAAGTAAAAATTAATCTTCGAAATAATTTAAATAATTCATTTCCTTGAAGATTTGAAATGGTAGTATTTGATTTTTTCATTTTCTGGAATCAAAAAAATTAAATTTGGTTTTTTTTTTTTGGAAAAAATTACTTTTATTTCTGCATTAAAAAAAAACTTAATTGATTAATGAATTTCTTGAAAATTGAATAATTTGTTGATTATACTTTTTTAACTTAAATTTAACGAAAATCTTATACTTTTGAATCTAATCAACTTGCAACTGTGCATACTGCCACCTGCAGTCTGTTTTACAAATATATCTAGGTTCTATCGGTAGTCATTTTTACATTTAACTAGTGATGTCAAATACAGTTACTTTTTAGTACTCAGAGTAATCGTTACTTTTATACCGCGTACTCGTTACTGAGTACAGTAACTTATGTATAACGGTACAAATTACTTTTTAACGTTACAGAAGTACACTTACTTGTAACTTTGTTCGTCTGAGGAATCTTTTCATTAAAAAAAATTGGACTTTATTAATAGTAGGTATCATTCTAAAATATAAGATAATATAAAATGTGTATGTCAATTAAAAACATAATATTTCATTTTTCTCCTGCAGAGTGCATTAAAAAAGGTAAATAAATAATTAAATTTGCAATTGCAATAATTTTGCAATAATTATTTGCAATACATTAAATATTTTAATTTTTTTAAAAATAAGATATCAAATCTATATAACTTTGACTGTAATTTCAGTGATGGGGCGGCATTTTTTCCAGTGCCCAAGGGCGGGAGAAATTTATATCCGGCCCTGAGTACAGCAAAACGAAACTCACTTTCACGATTTGTTTAAATAAGTTGTAAAATTCCCATTCACTACTAGTCCAATAGGCAGGGAGCTAAAATCATCAAAAACTGTTCTTGAAACATATTGGGCTAGTTTTGACGGTGTCCTAGTATTTTTTTGTGTAGAATACAATGTGCGGAGTCCGTAGAGCTGAAACCGTCCGCTACTTTTTTTAAATTAACAATTTGTGACAAAAAAAAACGTCTTTTTTTCACATTTTCGCTTATATCTCCGTTCCTTGGCATATTTAATATAGCATATGCATTTAAGAAGTTGTAGCCTATTGAATTTACAAAATTTTAAGCCCAACCCTAAGTCTCCAAATGCTATTGTTAACTTGCTTGCAATTTTTTGACGCGACGTATATATTGTTTTAGCGTTGCCGCTTTGAAATTCTCGGAATTGTGACTATAATATCTGGACGCCCATTTTTTGTTTAAAATACGCGTCTTGAAGCGTACTTTCAAGATATTATAAAAAAAGCAATCAAAAAAGGTAGTCGCGTAGAAAACGTTATAAAACTGGTCCAAATTAATATTTTTCAAAATTTCAAAAGAGTCTCGCAAACTTATTAAAGAGATTTATGATTTTTCTAGCCCAACCCGGTCAACATCGTACAATAAACAAAGAAATGGCATCATTGTTAATTAAGGCTTGCAAAAAAATTCGATTGTTAATTACTTGAAAAGTTATTAACGGATCGAGCTAAATTTTTTTTTTGCAACTTCATACTACAAATAGCAGTCCGTCCAAAATTTCATGATCATAGTCGCCCTACTTTCGAAATAAAAAAATAGTGAAAAAAAAAAGGACTATTTCAACTTCAGCAGTCATTTGCAAGTTAACAATAGCACTTGGAGACTTCGGGTTGGGCTTAAAATTTTGGAAATTCAATAGGCTATAACTTCTTAAATGCATATGCTATAAAAAATATGCCAAGGAAGGGAGATATAAGCGAAAATGTGAAAAAAGACGTTTTTTTTTCACAAATTGTTAATTTAAAAAAGTAGTGGACGGTTTCAGCTCTATAGACACCGCACATTATATTCTATGCAAAAAAATACATAGGACACCGTCAAAACTAGCCCTATATGTTTCAAGAACACATAAAAATCTCTGCCTACTGGACTGTACCAATTAGGTATTTTATTATTATCCACCAAAAAAACAAAGGACCCCGCACACACCTTATGGAAAATGGTTCTCGGTCAATTTTTTTGAAACTATGGGAATTTCTTCTCCTTGGTGTCCCGATCAAAAGTCTCAATGGGCACCAAGTCCAATGATGAATAGTTTTCGAGTAATTGGACGTATGTGTGTGTGCTAATATAACAAATACACACGCGCACGCGCGCGCACACACACACACACCACACAAGAGGAGCAAACTGGGACGTCCTCGTGGTGCTCCTTGGATAACGCTAATTCCAGTACGCAGTAAGAAAACTTGCCAACTTTTTTTTCATAATTTATCTTCAGAAAATCTAAACCATGATTATTATGTATGAATCTGAATATCTTTTTAAAAATTAGAACCACGGACTATCAGTATATTTTTATGATATATAAAAGAGCGGAATCAGACATTTATCTCCAAATAATGCCCCACTCACGTGTGGACCGCAAGCGTCCCATTACTCGAAAACTGTCCATTATTGGACTTTGTGCCCATTGAGACTTTTGATCGGGACATCAAGGAGAATGGATTCCCAAAGTTTCAAAAAAATTGACCGATAACCATTTTCCATAAGGTGTGTGCGGGGTCCTTTACTAGTACAGTAAAACGGAACTCACCTTCACGATTTGTAATTTGCTGTCTCAGTGCGTTAGATGTTACTTTCATCATTTGCTGTATTCGATGGAATAAGACAACGTCGGAACATTCGACATCCGCTGCTTGTTGATGATACAAGTAGAAAGCTTTACGACAGTCGTATGCTCTTCCGAGGGCGCGATTTAGGAAATGCCTTCTATACACGGCATTCCAAACCTCTCTCACAAATTCGTTATCTACTTCTACACTATTACGTTGTAGATTGTTCCTAATTGTTGTTAATTCATCGTAGCTAAGAGTAGGAGGATGCTTCTGAAATTCAAAAGATAGATTATTTCAAACTCTAAAAAAACTTCAAAAAACGGAATTAGTTGGATCTACAAGGCTCACCTCATTGGAATACAGGATTTTATCAATTTCACCTTTAACATAATTTCTTTTTGATTGAGTTTCACTTTGACTTTGCCAGTACAGCCACCTTTCTTTTTAGAAGGTCCCAACAGTTCTTTCAAAGTCATTTCGCTTTCTTTTAATTTCTCTTTAACGCTGGACTCCATGAACTTAACGGCTTGATCCCAGTCCCGTTTATCGCCGATGGTGCGGTCTTCTAAGGCGTTCAGTTGAATAACCCTGAGCATTTCCGAGGCTTTATCCTCCCAAGAATGACTCCGCATAGCTTCATTTACGACGGCCGTTTTAAGTTGATCGAAAATGTTGTCATGGTCTGGGGCATCTGCCGCTTTCTTCATGAATTTTTCGAATTCAGACCTTAAAGTCTCCCAGCCTGATTCCACAGACTGTGCAGGAAGAGCTGTTTCTGCCCATTGCCTAAGCTTTATGTCCACAGCAGTGTTAAATGTTTCTAAAACATTAAATATAAATATTTAACACAAATAATGGAAATATGTCTTTTTTGGTTTGCTTTCGTTATTGTTGATGTAAATAATTGATGATAATTAATTTATGCTTCACTATACACATCAAACACAGAAAGTTTATCAATAATCTTAAATCTTAGCATTTGTATTTATTGAGCCAATAAAATCATACATAGGATGAAATCCCAGAGGCAAATAGCATCGCCTGTGCTTGGGTTTGGCGTTTAAAATATAATATAAATATAGAGAAAACTTAAAACTATTGGAGAGTAAAATATAAAATTATAAAACTATAAAACTGAAATAAATCATTACAACTAGCGCAACAAACTTGTGATAATATAGCGAGACCGCTATCTATAACTAGTGTTACAATCAATTTTATTATGATTGGCGCGGATTATGTATTAGTGAACTTATCTCGGAGTAGGAATGATACTCACAAACACACATTCAATATTTAATATTGGCAACAATCCATTTTTTGAGGCTAGTCTTAGTGGTAGGTTTATCCTTATCTAAAATTTTCAATTCAGATGGTAGTGAATTGAAGGTTTTTATTGCAACATAATAGCTGTTCTTTTTACTAACAGCTTTTTTATTTTTGGGTAACAACAGATTCTTATTTCAGTGTAACGCTTTCACTATTTATAAATTGATTCTTGAGATCGGTGTAGTGATAGTATAATGATTCGAATGTAAAAGTTTGTATTAAATTTAGTGGCTTTTTTCAAAACTGAAGTTATTCTTGTTAATTATCTTCAATAAACGAGTTTGCAAATTTTGTAATAAGTTAGCATGATTTTTTGTACACACCTCCCCATGCTACTATGCCATAACTAAAGAGCGCTGTGAAATAGAGCATGGTAAATCATCCTCAATGTATTGGTTTGCATAATTTTTGCTAGTTTTCGGAATATGAAAATTAAATACTTAGTTTTCTTTATAATATATTCAATGTGCATGTTCCATCGCATGTTGAAATCAAACATTACCCCCAGGTATTTACAATAGTCAGCTCTCTTTACGTCATTTCCATTAATGTGCACTTTAATTTCATTTTTTTGTGGATCGCTATCAACATAATTACCAAACGTTAAGAACGCAGTTTTGCTAATATTCAGAGATAGTCTGTTCAATGCAAGCCACTCCGCGCACCAATTTCAGATTGTTATTCATATTGTTTTGTGCAGATACCCAAGTATCACCTGTAGTGATAAGGGCAGTGTCATCAGCGTAAGACAAAATATAATTCTTAGGTAACTGTAATAGGAGGTCATTTATATACAAGATAAATAAAAGAGGTCCTAAGATTGTACCTTGCGGAACTCCAGTTGTAATTTTACGGAAGGTACTACAAGTTTTGTCTATTCTGACTGTCTGGAATCGGTCGCTCAAGTAGCTAGTGAGGAAGTTTATGAGCATTGCCTCTTATACCAATATTGTATAGTTTATTGAGCAAAATTTCGTGATCTACGGTATTGAAAGCTTTCGCTAGATCTAGGAATGCGACTATTATTGCTTTGCTACAATCTAAGTTGTTATATTGTAACGTTTTATTTATTTCGGGTTCGTGAGGTGTGAAAAATTAAACTCGTACATTTAAACTAACACTATTTATTTACACTAATTTATTTCTATACAATTTATCTTGAGCGTTGTAAGCCGCGCCGGTTTAAATAGAACTGAATCGTCCCGCGTCGAAACCCCGCGTTATATCTCCTTGCGGAGATATCTCGAAGCTTCCGGGCAGTTCGACTTCGCGAGCCGCCGCGATCTGTCGAGGCGCTTCCACATACGTCTATCAGACGACGCGGTCGGCTGGTATCGAGGGGAGGCAGGGGCGGACTGGCCCAGCGTTCGTAACACTGCCCCCTCCTTAAAGACATTTCGTTTCGAATTGTATCGTCCTCTGGTCCGTGTCGATACCTGCAGAATGACCCATTCTTGCATCGGGAGGTCTGGTAGAAGAAGCAGTCCACAGTCTTCTCGTTGAGCGATCTCCTGGGTTGTAACAGCATACCAGAATCTCAATTCCAGTAAACCGGAAAAGGACTTCTAGCATACTCCTTATCACCCTCCAATCCAGGCCATCTAGTCTGCTGGCTATCTTCGGTATCGCCAAACTGCTTATGCTCTGGGACAAGAGCACATCCCTCAGCTCGACTAGTGTGTCCCAGACAGTTTGATAAGTTGGTTTATGGTGCGATAGCTGCTTGGTCACCAAATAGAAAACGGACCTCTCTTTCTCCTGCTCGGCCGCCGTGATTTGAAGGACTCGTCCAACCTCTGGTCTTTGTCTGCGTAACTCCTCCAACTGTCCAAACGCCTTCTTGAAGGTAAGTGCAATCCTCGGGACATTCGGAGGTCCGCTGCCACACAGTGAGCAAGACAGAAGTCAGCAGGAGTCTGGAACAGGTCACGTGGTTCTTCTCGCGTTACACCGTAGCGAGCTTTCTGGCCGTTGGAATGAAGCGACATGAATTCCTCGAAGGAGAGCTCGCCGTCTGGTGGACTGACGTGTCGAACTCTGGCTTCAGCTTGTTCGTCATTGCTTCCGGCGAAAGGGGCTAAACGGTTGAAGTGGACCACCCTGGGTTTTCCTCTTGGCAACTTCTGGATTCGGTAGACTACATCGTTAATCCGGGTGACGACCTCATACGGACCTTCCCAGGAGCTTTGAAGTTTTGGAGATAACCCACGACGACGTTGTGGGTTATATAACCAGACTTGGTTGCCGGGCTGGTACCTGCCATCGTTGGCGTTGATGTCGTAGGTCTCCTTCATGCGGTCGCTGGCGCCCTGGATATTTGAACGGACTCGTTCGTGGATGTCGTCCATTCTCTGGCGTAGAGTACTGACGTAGTCCTCTCCAGCCACGTCGTCCCCTGGTGTACAGCCGAACTTCAGGTCACAGGGTAGACGCAGTTCACGGCCCATCACGATGCTTGCAGGTGTTTGTCCAGTTGTTTCGTGGATTGACGACCGGTAGGCTAGCAGGAACAGGTGGAGAAACTGGTCCCAGTCCCTCTGGTGGTCAGAGACTACTTTGGATAAGTACCGGTTGATGGTCCTATTCATTCGCTCCACCATTCCATCTGACTGCGGGTGCAGTGCAGTTGTCCTTGTCTTACGGATGTCGAGTGTACGGCACACATTCTGAAACAGAATCGACTCGAAATTTCTCCCCTGGTCCGAATGTAATTCCAGAGGTACACCAAATCGACAAATCCAGTCCTTGATGAGAGCGTCCGCCACAGTAGAAGCCTCTTGGTTTGGAAGGGCATACGCTTCCACCCATTTGCTGAAATAATCCATCACGACGACGATGTATTTATTTCCATTATCTGTTTCCGGAAACGGACCTGCTACATCGATGGCAATTCTTTCAAACGGACTACCCACGTTGTATTGTCGCATTGGAGCCTTCGGGTGCCGTTGCGGACCATTACTCGCAGCGCACACCACGCATTTCTTGCACCACTCCTTCACGTCAGTAGTGCAGTTCACCCAGTAGAAACGCTCCCTAACTTTTCCCAGCGTCTTTGTTGACTCCTAGGTGTCCGCCAGTGCTTCCATTGTGGACCTCCTCCAATACCTCGGGCACTCTGTTTCTGGGGACTATCAGTTGTTTTCGCTCTTCGGTACCATCTGATTTCTCCAGAACGCGTTTTAAGAGTCCATCGCTTAGGACGAGGGAATTCCACTGAGCCCAGTACGACTTTACTGTTGGCGAGTACCGTGATACTTCTTCCCAAGTGGGTTTCCGACCTTCTTTCTTCCAATTCACAATTGGTTTCAGATTCGGGTCATTCCCTTGATCTCTCAGAAGCTCATCCGGCTGCCAATCATCATTCACCACCGTTAGTCTGCGTATTACGACATCCTTTTCAGATGATGGCGGTGCTTTCTTCTTTTCAATACGGCGACCACGAATGTGACGTACCTTAGCACCATTCCAACGCCGAATTGGCCTCTTATCCAATATCTCCTTGGCGACTCGCCTAATCTCTGCTTCATTACATGTTCCTTCTTCAAGATCTTCCTCCCTCTTGCGGATCGTAGCTTGACGTCTGCAACTTTCTTTAGCAGCTTCGAATTCCAAAGCTCGCGCCAAAGCATCCACCAACTTGCTGGGACGAGCGAGAGTCAGAGCTTGACGGGTCTCAGTATCGCGCAGACCATCTAAAAATGCCTGCACGGCTAGTCGTTCCATGACGTTCTCCGGCGTAGATGAATACGCCAAACGAACTAACCGCGCTATGTCCGCTTCGAATTCCTGCAGCGATTCGTTACTTTTCTGATAGCGGTTCTTCAGCTGCGAATGGTAGACATGCTCGAAATGGGACTGACCATAACGCATTTCGAGGTGTTTAACTAGTTGATGGTAATCCTCTTGTTCTTCAAGAGAAAGCGTCTGCAATATATCCGTTGCATCGCCGCGTAGCGCTAACGTCAGCGCTGTAGCCTTCTCCGCCAATGACCAACCATTTGCCTTCGCTGCAGCCTCAAATTGTCGTAGATAATTGACCCAGGAGCTCTTACCATCAAACTGTGGTGGTTTCATGCGAATTTTCGACATTTCCATGTGACTACTTGCCTGGGGATTAGTCATCCTGTCGATGTCGCTACCAGGTGACTTCAGAGTGGTATTGATCATGCGTTGTTGTTCCCCACCTTCTAAACTCAGCGTTGCGATTTTCTCTCTACTTCTAGAAACTTATTCTGGAATTCTTCTTCTACGGTAACTAACTTATTTTCCATTTCCTCAAATTTTCCGTCCACATATTCACCTATTTGTTTCTGGAGGCAACTAGAATTTTCTTGTAGTTTTTGATCCATGTTTTCTATTAGTTTCTGTTCCATCCCTCTTAAGTTTTGCTCCAACCCTCTTAAGTTACCAGCATTTTCGACCAACCTTTGCTCCATCCCTCTTAAGTTTCCAGACGTTTCCTGGAGTTCCTGTTGCATTTTGGTGGCATTTTCTAGAAGCTTCTCTTCTAAATTTTTCTCTAAACTTTGCAACGCCGAATTTATATCGCCGGCAATTTCGAATAAATATGTGTTAGGGTTTTCACCTCCATTTTCCAGAGCTTCTTTAAGTCTATTTTGCAGATCGGCCTTTTTCCCTGTCGTCTCGCACTCCCGTTCTTCAAGTTCCCTTTTTAAATCCGCCACTTTAAGGTCCTTTAAAAACACTTGTCTTGAAGCCATTTCACTTAATTTATTTATCGCGAATTTATTTATTTAAATGTTTTTATTGTTCAAAAATGTTTTTCACACCCACACCTGACGCCAATGTAACGTTTTATTTATTTCGGGTTCGTGAGGTGTGAAAAATTAAACTCGTACATTTAAACTAACACTATTTATTTACACTAATTTATTTCTATACAATTTATCTTGAGCGTTGTAAGCCGCGCCGGTTTAAATAGAACTGAATCGTCCCGCGTCGAAACCCCGCGTTATATCTCCTTGCGGAGATATCTCGAAGCTTCCGGGCAGTTCGACTTCGCGAGCCGCCGCGATCTGTCGAGGCGCTTCCACATACGTCTATCAGACGACGCGGTCGGCTGGTATCGAGGGAGGCAGGGGCGGACTGGCCCAGCGTTCGTAACAATATATTATGTTTGTAATGTAATTTAAAGCGTCTTTAGTACCAATGTTTTTCATGAAGCCAAACTGTTGTGTTGAAATTATACCATTATTAATAACAAAATTTGATATCCTATTGTGTGTTATTTTTTTCTAAGATTTTAGCTATATTAGAAATTAGAGATATTGGTCTATAGTTTGTTGTGTCATCTTTTTCCCATTTTTATGTATGGGGACTACATCTGCTTTTTTGAGTGATTCAGGCCAGATAGATTTTTCAATACACAGATTAAAAATATACTCTAATGATTTACAAATATGCATACCAATTACTTTGATTACTTTAGTGTTAATTCCGTCTATTCCGCCGTTTTTAATTTTCATTCCATTAATAATAGTAAGAATTTCTTGACAGTCAGTGGGCTTCATGAAGATAGTTTGGTCGTTCATTCTTGGGAAATTTATAGCTTTATCTGCGGGTACTATTATTTTATTGCTCAGTTCTTGTCCAATTTCGCAGAAGAATTTGTTCATGTTTTCGGCTATAACAGTTTTGTTTTTTTTTCATTTTCAAATTTCAAAACAATTTTTCTGTCATTTACAGTGATATACTTAATGTTACTGTCAGTCTTGATTTTTCTCCCTATCTTATTATTAATTATATGTTCCAAAGTTTTCTTGGATTACCACTATTGTCTCTTATGAGATTTTCATCATATTTAATTTTTGCATCTAATATAACTTTGTTGAGAAGTTTTGAATAGTTCTTATATTGAGTTTTCAAATCTTCACTAAGTGGTTGATTTTTTCCAAAGATTATAATAGAATTCTTTAGTTTGACAAGAGTTCATTATGCCCTTGGTAATCCAGCTCTTTCTAGGTTTGTGCTTTTTCTTTACTTTCTTATACATAGCTAAATTAATACAATTGCTTATTCTATTAATTATGAGATCAATGGCAGTAGAAGGGTCCTGTATAGACAATATATCATCAAAGTTGCACTTAATAATATTACTGTACGTTTTGTGATAATCTATTGTCATGCCCGGTGAATAAGGAATTTTCCTTAATCTGCCAATGCTCATGAGTAATGGATAGTGATCAGTAAAAGGAATCATTAGTTTATATGATATTAGATCAATGCAGTTTGTCTTGACGAAAATATTGTCAATGCAGGAACCGTCTTTATCCTCGGACGGTCTAGTAATACTTTGAAATCCCGGAAAAATTCAAACTCGAGTAGATTGTTTAGAAAGTCTTGATTAATAAAGTCAAAATCAAGAATATCAATATTGAAGTCTCCCATTATCAAATGATTTTTAAAACTTAAATTGAATTCAGTTTTAGGTATATCATGGCACCTATGGAATGCTGAGATTTCAAGTATTTTGTTATTTTCTAGAGTAATTTGTGAGTTAACAATTTTCAGTCTATCTGACTCCAATATTTCAGTATTTTCTTCTAGTTTGTTTTTAATATAAACGACAACTCCATCATTCTGGTTAATTTTGCTTGAGATATAATAAATTTTGTAGCCAGGCAGACTGAAAAATGTGTAAGACTCAAGTATCCAAGTTTCTGTACATACAATAATGTTGGGTTTACTATCTAAGCTATTTAATAATTGTTGGAGTCGAAGAAAATTTTTGTTCAGGCTTCTTATGTTGACTTGAAGAACTGTATCTGCGGCCTTGTTTATTATTTTGTTTAGAGTAAGAGTGTTTGGAAGAGAATGTTCAATGATGGTAGATTCATTTTCAATTGTGTCGAGTAAATCCAGATGATGAACCATTATGGAAATTTGTTGTGTTGTTTAAGTTTGTGTAATTGAGTAATCAATTCCAGACCTTTGATATTTGCTTCCTGATCTTTGATTCCATGCTAAATAAGTCTCACACTTTTTAGTGTCATTAGCTTTATGATCCTCATTCCTCTTGAGCTTGAGCCTTATATTTGCATCTATGCAATTGACACATTTTGGATCACTGGTATTTGTACACTCTTTAGAGTTATGTTCATCAGCACAATGTAAGCAATATTCTTTCAATTTGCACTCAGCAGCTTTATGTCCATATCCACAGCACTTGTAGCATCTTCTGTCATTGAGATCTTCATATACTCTGCATATCTCCCATCCAACTTGTAGTTTTTGAGTCATCATGATCTTATCAAATATAATAGGATCAGTTTCAATATAGGCAGTATATGTAGTTCTAGGTTTATTCAGCTCTCCACTTTTAGTTTTTTGTAAAAGTCTTTTCATGTATGTGTTGCACTTCAAAAAATTTATCATTGTATTCTTCAAGGTTTTGGCTCAGCAGTATGTCTTGCAGCTGTGAGATGGTGTACTTTGTACTGATATCAACAACTTTCAACTTGGGTCTTTTCAATTTTTGAATATTCAAATCATATTTGCTACCTATATTATCCTTTGCTGATTGAAATATCTTTTCACGGTCTTGTTTTGAATCACAGATTATAAGCACTTTTCCATTACGCTTAGTTTTTACTTTGGCTTTGGCTCCAATAGCAGCTAAGTTTATCTTTTTAAATACATATTTTTGGATATCTTCAGGTTTCTCCTTATTTTTGGGAGCAACTATGATTGCTGAGGTCTTGTTTTGTGTTTTATGCTCACTGTGTGTACTATTGATATTACTGATACTGTACTATTGATATTACGCATATTGTTTGAATTTATTAGTCCACAAAATAATTAAAGCAAAGTTGCGGGTGTTTGCAGCCAGAATAAATGAGGCACTTTGGCTCACCTTTTGGAGGACACCAGGGCTCTTTCTTTAAACATAAACATGACCTTTAATTTTCGACAAATCACATTCTATTTATGAGGATATTAATCACACGGAATTGTAAATTATTATACAGGGTGACTGGTGATAAAGTGTACAAACGCTGGGTGGTGATTGTACACCTCAAATGCAACAAAAAGTTCCTCTTGACCATGGTCCGATTCTCAAGCATAAGGGAGTATTTCAGGATTTGTGTTTTTTAAGAACACGTGATTTTTCGCCTAAAACTTACCATATCTCCTGAACTATTAGTCCTACATCAAATTTAAAAAAAACATTGATAGGTTCATCAAAACTTGAAGGAAATATACTTAGCAAGATTCCAATTTAATTTTTGTAAGCACAGACACAATTCTAGATTTTAAACATTTCTAAATTTTTCAGAATTTGACTGATCAAACTATATTTTTTTGTTTCTCAAAAGTGTGTACTTTTCACAAAATCTTCCTTTCTTAATAAGCTTTCCAACGGTATACTAATTTTTGAAAAATTCCGTATCAGGTAGAAGAAATCACATTTCAAATGTAACTCGTGGGCTTACTGCAAAAACCCTTTAAATGAGCTTTGTAGTTTTCCTAAACTACATAGTTTGATGAAAACAGCATTTACCAGGAAACAAGACGTTGCCTGCACTCAAGTGTAGCTGAAATTTAGACCCACAGTGAAGCAAACACTGAGTAACGGAAAGAGTGGTCAAACTGTAGCGCCTCTGGTAGATAGGAAGAGGAGGTACTGTTCCATGGCAAGCTCGATCTCCAGATCTAACACCCTTGGATTTCTTCGTGTGGGGCTTCTACAATACTCATGTATACCAGACAGAAGTGGATTCAGTTGAAGAACTCACACAAACAATACAAGCAACTACACATGAGCTACAAGCCATGACAGCCAGAGTCACCAGAACCGAAGTGAGACAGAGAGCGCGAGCGTGTGTAAGACAAAATGGTCGTCATTTTGAGCACCTTCTCAACTAAAAGACTGTTTATTCTTAACCTTCAGAGGCGACGCCTGTCTCTCAGTCGGGTGCCCCCCACTTTACCGTCTCCTACTACTCACTGTGAAGTGGTAGAGAACTCAGCGGCTCAGTCTCAGTACCCTCTGAGCTGCTGGAGAAGAAAGGTAAGCTAGGTGTTTCACGTTTCCAAGCCCCGTCGCTTAGTCGGTGGTGGCCCAAATACAACTTTTCTTCACCCGACTGAGCGACGGTGCGTACACTAACAACAAAACTTTTACACAAAAGAATTAAAAATTTGGGTCATTTTTATATGTGTACAGGCTTGAAAAATGGATCCTCTTCCCGGCCCTTTACTAGTCGATCAACATATAAACGAAAATTATTTCTATAGTTTTATACAATTATTTTTTGGATAAATAAATAAATGTGCTGTTTGTTAGCACATTTATTTATTGTAGTGTTTAATGTATTTAGTGTAGTGTAAATATGGAGTGTTATTTTTATTATTCATAGTGATTCCTTGTTGGGTAACCAATAAATCCAAATCCGACTGAGAGACGTGCGTTGCTCTGGAGTGCCAAAGGTATGCGTCGCCGGTGAAGGTTAAAAAGAGTTTATTCTCCTTAACTTTAGAAACAATTAATTCGTACTTGATAAAAAAAATAGTTAAATTAAAAACTTGAATTAGGGAAGAATGTTTTGTTATGTTTTCTTTAGCGCCCTCTTCCCCTGCTATCTAGGTTACGTTCATTTCGTGAGCTTACTGCAGAAATCCGTTAAGTTCGAAAAAGTAATTGTCGAGATATCAAACATTAATATTTATTTTTTCAAAGGAAAATTTTGCTTTTTTCATCAAACTATGTAGTTTAGGAAAAATTACAAAGCTCATTTAAAGGGCAGTACAAATTTCATTGTAATTATTCTAATTATGCTATTAATTTTCGGCTTAATAGTTGAGATAGGGGCAAACATGGGCTTAACGGGTTTTTGCAGTAAGCCTACTTAAACCTACACTATTTACATTCGAAATGCGATTTCTTCTACCTGATACAGAATTTTTCAAAAAATGAGTATACCATTGGAACGCTTATTAAGAAAGGAAGTTTTTGTGAAATGTGCACACTTTTGAGAGACAAAAAAATATCGTTTGATCAAAGTCAAATTCTGTAAAATTTAGAAATTTAGAAATTATTAAAATTTAAAATTGTGTCTGTGCTTCCAAAAAATGGGAGTCTTGCTAAGTGTGTTTCCATCAAGATAATTTAATGACCTTTTCAATGTTTTTTTTTTTAAATTTGATATAGGACTAATAGTTCTACATATATGGTAAGTTTTAGGCGAAAAATCACGTTTTCCCGAAAAAATACAAATCCTGAAATTTCTCCCTTATGCTTCAGAATCGGACCATGGTCAAGACGAACTTTTTGTTGCATTTGAGGTGTACAATCACCACCCAGCGTTTGTACACTTTATCACCAGTTACCCTGTATTTAAAACAAACTACTGACAGCTCTTAAAAATGTCATCAGAAAACATACCTGTCAACGAGAAGAAAATAATTAGAGCTATTTCTTTCTTTTACGCGAATAAGTTATGCTTTACCAGAAGGGAATTTATAATATTGTATACGGCTATATTTGGCGATGGTCCCGGTGAAGATGAACTACGGTTTTTATTTAAAGCTGAGGATAACCTCATGAAGTTGGAGGAATTAAAGAAATTTTTTACATGTAAAATGAAATACATGCATGATACAGAACTGCATATACTCGAGATGTTTCGAGCTCTTGACAGAAATATAAAATGTTATATCACCTTAGAAGATGTAAGTGTTGCTTGGAAGAACACTGAAACGCCTTTCTCAGCAAAACTTCTAGCAGAATGTTTTAATTTAATAAGTGGGGATAATTTGTTGGATTATTTTACTTTTCGGAAAATATTTTTTCAAATTCAATTAGTGTGCTTTTCCCTTTACATTTGATAAAAAAAAATAGTCAATACGAATTAAGGTTTAAAGAGAACAAAAATAAAAAAAAATGGCTATGTACAGTAAATTCAATAAACAATGATTATAAATTTCTCTTTTTTTTTTTTTAGAGAAAAAAGCAAAAGTTTTGATGAGTTTAAAAGAAAACTATTTTTACCTGATGATCCTGTTTGCGCAGCAGGAATATAGACATTTTCGAAAACGTAATCCGATACTTTTTCCCAAATTTTGTTCAATAATCTGTCTTCCCACTGCTTAGGGCTGACCTGTGACAAGTTGACGACTTCATCTAGAATTTCTCCCCTAGCTCTCTCAAATAATTCGTCTCGATCCTGCTCACGTATTCTGGGGAAGTTGTTTTTCCATTCCGTTTCCAAGTTAAAACGCCTCGCCTTAAAAGCGTCAGCCTGCTGCTCCACCGTCTCCCTCACCATTTTCCAAAAACAATCGTCTACCGCTAAACTCAGATTTCTTGTGGTTACTTGCGTCGATTTAACTATTCCATCCCTAAAATGAAATAAAACGTATAACAATTTCTACGTAATTATTAATCAAGTATGTACTTGAAAAGTTTTGAACTCCTAAAGAAATTTTCTTCGTAATCTTTTATGATTTGAATGGGGTCATCTTTTCGCCCTCTACCAGTAACAACCGCAAAATATCCTAGGGCTTTTCATTGGAAACAATTTTCCTGACAAAATTTTTCGAATCTGAAAGAAAATATGTTTTACAAGTTTAACACAACAGTTTTATGTCGACAATGTAACTTCACTTACTCTATTAGGGTCGGCAAGATTTTCTTCCGCCATGTCTACTTTTGTCAAAACAAAAATTGTTCTCTTCCCACCTGGGTCACAATTAGCTACCAAATCAGTAACGTTACTTCTCTCAGCATCAACAGAACCGTCCTAAAATATTGAAAAGAAATCCGTAAGAAATATTATAACTTTTGTATTTAATTAACCTTTTCACTGCGGCACCTGATTCTGATATGAAAATAAAGTGTGCGGTGCCAGGTACCTCGCGTGGCTGAGTACGGTTCCGCAAGTAACCACATTTTAGTAGTTGTGATTTTATATAGCCAATGCGGATTTTGGCCGTCTCCCGCACTTAAATAAATTTTCAATCTGCTTTATTTACAAATCTTAAGTGTTAGGTAACACATCACATGTATTAAAACAAGAACGTTAATTTGATATACAAATTAGTCTACGCGACATGATAAAGCACTTACAACTTCTACCGACGAAAAACTGCAATTTGAATTGACATTGAGTGCGTGATGATATACGAGTACATATGTATATGCGGATATATCCAGCTCCCGCACTAACGCGATGGTAAATTTTTTGACAGCAGCGTGTGGTGGGATATTTAAAATCAGTAAAAATAGGGAACCAATAGTGCAGTAAAGCATGCGGCTGCGCCCCGCCTCACGCATTAAAGCACTTCTCTACCCTAGCGTAAATATCCGGCTCTCGCATATCAGCCACACATTTTTTTACGGCTTTATCCGGTTCCCGCAGTGAAAGGGTTAAATTAAAATCAATCCAATAGAAAAAAATGCTATTGCTGGAATTAGACATAACGAATTGCTTACCTGAATACATAAAATTATGGCATTGGGATTTTTCATATAAGCTTCGGTCATTTGTCTTATACTCTCTCTAGTATCGGAAGCCATGTCTGTGGTTTGCGTCTAAAAAGATAACAAAACAGACTTAAATACAGACTTCTGTTAAACACATACCGAAATGATCCCAGGCAAATCTACCAAAACCATTCTTTGAAGACCAGGACCTGTAATAATGTCATATGTACACATACAAACACATAAAGCAATTTAACAATTTTCAAATTTATTTCAACTATCATGATATGAAGTAACTATTAATTGGAAATCAGAATAGTTTTATTTAAAGCGATACCTTTCACTGTCATGGATATAACCTCACTGGATACAGTTTTTCCGCCCTTCACGCTATTTCTCATCCTCAATTCAACTTCCCTTCGTAGATCGGCTAAATCCGATTCCTTGGTGAGATCAAATTCACGTGAAGAATCCCTGAATTGAGCCACGTGATAGGGGCCTTCTGATAGGGTCACTTTTACTGGAGCTCTAAATGAAACATATCAGACTAAACTAATAAGTTAAATTGTTTCACAAATACGATAATTACCTTGTCATCATTTCACCTGCGCCTCTGGGAAAAATCCTAGCTTGTGCGATCATTTCTAAGACAGACGTTTTGCCGCTGCTCTGGTCCCCAACCACTACTACCCTTGGCAACTGATCTTGTGTGTTGTACCCACTGTCGAAATCTGCTAGCTCGTCCAGAACCTCGCTGTACATATCAATAAGGCTTCTCTTGACTTTCCTAGTACTCGGTTTCTTTCCTTGTTTCAGTAAGAGATTTTGTTTACGTAATTCTTTGTTTTCTTTTTCCAACCTTTCCAGCTCCCTTTGATATTTAATTTGTGTCTGCATCATTTCATCCTGGATATCGTTCAGTCTAGCTTGAGCTTCTCTTCTATTTCTCTCATCATCACTTTCAGAACGTGCAAAGGGTCGTGCGTAAACAACACTTTTTTCCGTAATGTCTTTTTTTGCTTCTATAAATAAGTTACAATGCCATCATCATAAACTATTAATAGTAAAGTAAAGCATACCTGAGTACAGTCTGTCTATAAGCTTGGATAGATTGTAGAAAGCACCTAAACAAATAAACAGAAACAAAAATTTTAAAAATAAAAAAGAAAGATTGTACTCAGACATGACAAATCGGATTGCATTTACCTTCAATAGCAGGAAAGGCCTTTTCTTGAGCTTCGGCAGCAGCAATAGCATCATCCAGTCGCTGGTCAAACCACCCTCTAAACTCTTTATACTTGGATTCAGATAAAGCTTTTATTCTAGGATCTAAAAGGCAAGAAACACATTTTTTGATCTACAGTTTCAAATTTCAAGGAGATTAACCAATAATACTTAAAACATTTTATGTAATAATAATCATCTCTTCTACCCTAATTAGATTTACTTAACCACTATGGAGATTTAATTATATTTTGACCTTATAGAACTTTCCAATCCCTTTTATAAATTTAAAAATATTACGACTATTTACTACTACTTACCCAAATCAATATTCTTTTTTATATTGTCTTTAAATTCAACAAGGTTTCCCCTCCATTGTTGCCATTTATCGTTATCGGGTAACACTTCATCTAACCATTTTAGGTCCGGTAAACCTTCTTTCCAATCATTATATTTCTAAAAAAAAGAAATGTAAACGAAAGGTTCTTAATCTAAATGCTTAGTTACCCTTTTGCAGTGCGCCACCACCGGCGACAGCTCCGCCTAAAAGTAGATATCTGATTTTTAAAACACCTCGTAAAGCTCGAACTATTAACATTCCATATTCTCGTCTCTGATATTTGAATTGATGGTGTTTCAAAAATGGTCGGGATCTGTCGATAGAACTGCCAGTCCACAAACTACATATTTCCCTTTGAAAACGTCTCTGGGGTTGATACTTTAGAGGGTTGCGAGAGTATGAGGTAATTATAATGCGGCTACAAAAGAATAGATGTAACATAACCTATGCGTATTGCTTCTTCTCGACCCACCCAAATTTGCCTTTTATTAGGTGCTCCATGTAAATGCTTATTTATGGTATTTAACTAAGTTCACAATACGGCATAAATATATGTATATATTTTAATAAAATAACATGTTATAAAATGTGACAGTTGACGACTGTCATTTTACGTAACCCAGCCGATAAAGAAGCAATTTCAAATTTCAATTTTCAGTACATATGTCAAGCACAAAACATCGAACCCATCTTCACTCTTGTCACGAAACCGTCCCTCTTATGTCGCCGCCTGTAAAAGTTTTAGAACTACGTTTTTGGAGTGGGTACTGGAACCTTCGGCGTAGAAACAAAAAACTGGACGTTTTCCACGAACCACCGAACTACTACACTTTTCTCGACGCGCGTTTCGCCAACCAAGTTGGCATCTTTAGGAGAAGATTAAAACTATTTTAATTTTCTGTTTCGTGGAAAACGTCGTTTTTTTTTTAGAACCACGTTTGGAAATTGTATTCTCGCATGAATATGTACAATTTTTTTGAAAAAATCATTGTGTAATACATTTATTGATTTATAATAGGTTAGGTGTCTACCACAATAAAATAATATTTAACCTTTAAAATATCTATTCAAGTGGAAAATTGAACTTTGTCACGCACGACTAGGTATACTTACGTTGTTTTTCGTTCAGTTGACTCATTTTTCGTTATAACAAGTGCTGTGGTATATCTAAATACACACTCGAACCCCCTCATAAGTAGCCAAATCCGTGCATCATTACCTCGCTTAAGTCGCGAAATTTTACCTCTCTTAAGTCGCGATCATAACCTCAACTTTTTTGTGTTTTAACTGCAAAAAGAAATATTTAGAGATATACCACAGCACTTGTTATAACGAAAAATGAGCCAACTGAACGAAAAATCAATGTAAGTATAGCCAGTCGTGCGTGACAAAGTTCAATTTTCCACTTGAATGAATATTTTAAAAATTAAATATTTTTAAAAGAGACCTAACCTATTTTAAATCAATAAATGTGTTACACAATCATTTTTTTCAATAAAAATTGTACATATTCATGCGAGAATCCAATTTCCAAACGTAGTTCTAAAACTTTTACAGGCGGCGACTTAACCGGGACGGTTTCGCGACCTAATAGGGGTAAACGTGGTGAAATAACAGAGGATGTGAATTAAGCGAAGGTGAAATAAGAGGGGTTCGAGTGTACACTCAACATCCACATTTCCGAACTTTTACGTTCCGCAGACTTCCACATTTCCGAACTCTCGTCACCTCGGGATTACCGAACTGCTGGCGCATGCGCAAATGGTTTTTCTGGCTCATTCTAGTACTTTTCTTTGTTTTTCGAGGTTTTTTATGCAAATGTAATACATACATACATGTGTACATGTTAATAAAAGAACGTTTTTCTAAACAAAAAAATGTCAGGTGCAAAGGAGAGAGTGATGCAGGTAATTATTTTGTAATTCAAAGTAAAGGTTTGTTTTATTGAACATTTTGTTGACGTAACCTATAATAATTTCAAACTGAAATGAAAAATTATGAGAAAATATGTATTTTTAAGAAAACCGTGATACAAAACAAACATTATTGTACTGTTTATTTGCAGAGAAAAGAGCCTGCTAAGAGGCTAACCTTGGAGCAAAAGCTGGATTTGATAAATCACGCAAAAAAATGGTGTTAAAAATGTTGATCTATGTAAGATGTACAATATTTGTAAATCGTCAGTGGCAGAAATTCTTGGAAAAAAAGAAATTTACTTTGAAAAAAACTGAAAAAAAAAATGAAAATTGAGTGGACGGATTGACACAATAAAGTGCACCGGTACTTATGATACGCCATTTGAAATAAGTGTTTTTCACTGGTTTGTACAAAGAAGAACTCTTGTCTCAGGTGTGCTGCTGAGGGAGGGCGATTTCCTCTTTGCTGAATTCTGTGACAATCGAAATGTTTGATAACAATCCCATTATTGTGTTTACATTTTTTTCTCATTTCAAATTTCGCGGTTTTTTGTCGTCAACCAATCAGTGACAAGTTCGGTTATGTGGAAGTACAAGTTCGGAAATATCGTAAGAAAAAAGTTCGGAAATATCGTGAGTTCGGAAATTTGTAGTTCGGATATGTGGATGTTGAGTGTATTTCTTTTTGCAGCTAAAACACGAAAAAGTTGAGGTTATGATCGCGACTTAAGAGAGACTAAATTTCGCGACTTAAGGCGAGACGATGATGCACGGATTTGGTGACTTAAGAGGGGTTCGAGTGTATGTATGTACATACATACATACATACATATGTAGTATGTCAAGTGTCAAGCAATTATTTTTTCTTGTATGTATTTATTTCCCTTGTGGTTTAATCGGAGTTGCCAAATATATTATGTAAACGTAATACTTAGGACGCTAGTATGTATTTCTTACTTTTCTTTAATATATATATTATGTATGTACTTCTTCATAAACATTATGAAATGCAGATTAGTTTATTTAATTTAATCATTGAAGGTTTTGTAAATTACCTAGCATATTAAAGAAAATTGGTCAAAATATTATTGGGTCATATTCAGTTAAAATGTTTAACATTTATAAATAAACGAGAATAATTTTCTCTTTTGGACAGATATATGTATATGTATGTAATTTTCGGTATGTATGTAATTTTCGGGTCGCCTATTGAATAAAGAAATAAATACATATGTACATACACTTGAACCACTCTTAATTAACCTTCGCTTAATTCACATCCTCTCTTATTTCACCACGTTTCCCCCTCTTAGGTCGCGAAACCGTCCCGGTTAAGTCGCCGCCTGTAAAAGTTTTAGAACTACGTTTGGAAATTGGATTCTCGCATGAATACAACTTTTATTGAAAAAAATGATTGTGTAATACATTAAATATGGACATCTAACCTTTAAAATAGGTTAGGTGTCTTTTAAAAATATTTAACTTTAAAATATTCATTCAAGTGGAAAATTGAACTTTGTCACGCACGACTGGGTATCCTTACGTTTATTTTTTTGTTCATTTGACTCATTTTTCGTTATAACAAGTGCTGTGGTATATCTCTAAATATTTCTTTTTGCAGCTAAAACACGAAAAAGTTGACGTTATGATCGCGACTTAAGCGAGACTAAATTTCGCTACTTAAGCGAGGTGATGATGCACGGATTTGATGAATTAAGAGGGGTTCGAGTGTATATAAGGAGTGTATATAACGATTGGATAAGTTGTTGATATACACTTGAACCGCTCATAAGTCACCTTCGCTTAATTCACATCCCCTCTTATTTCACCACGTTTTCCCCTATTATGTCACGAAACTGCCCCTCTTGAATTGCCGCTTGTAAAAGTTTTAGAACTACGTTTGGAAATTCAATTCTCGCATGAATATGTACAATTTTTATTTAAAAAAAATGATTGTGCAATACATCAAATATAGACACCTAACCTTTAAAATAGGTTAGGTGTCTTTTAAAAATACATATTTAACTTAAAATATTCATTCAAGTGGAAAATTAAACTTTGTCACGCACGACTGGGTATACTTACGTTGATTTTTTTCGTTCAGTTAGCTCATTTTTCGTTATAACAAGTGCTGTGGTATATCTCTAAATATTTCTTTTTTGCAGCTAAAACACGAAAAAGTTAAGAGACTAAATTTCGCGACTTAAGCCAGACGATGATGCACGGATTTGGTGACATAAGAGGGGTTCGAGTGTATATGTGTCATCCTATATGTTTTGTGTGTGTCACTTTGGCAACACTGCATTTTTGTATAACCCATTTTTTTTGTTTGCATAACAAAATTGTTAAATTCACCGAGGTGTGTGTTGAACTCGGTGGTTATTTAGCTGTTTTTAATTTTAATTTTTGTAATACTTGGGATGTAGTAATGCTCTATATTATGCAGATATTAATGTATGCAGGTTAAAAAAAAATTAAATCCAACCTTAACCTGAAACGGTTGATGGTGGTCAGCTGATTTCTGGTTTGGCATATTTAAAATAAAATAAGGTTGTCACAGGGATAAACGAGTCTTGATCTTGAACGACTGGCAGTCAGTCGTCGCGCAGTCGGTTGTCTGTGTGAAGATCGGGGGTCCGGCCTTGGCTTTGCTCTTGCGTACAGTTCAAGGATAAAAACGTGATTGATTAAAGTATAATATAAACAAAATTATAATTCCAGTGGCTTGTGCGCGACGCTGTTCGCTACTAGCACGCGGTAAGTTGCTTTTGTTAGGTAACGTTTGCTTAATAACGATAAACAATACTAGTGCTTCCATTTGGTTTTAGATGGACAAAGACAATATTTTCATGGAGAGGTTGGCCCCTTTGTACAAGAAGGAGAGACTGGTTGCCTTTTTCAAAAGCCAACAGTTTGCCGATTGTACATTTAAAATAAATGGAGCAGAAGTCAAGGCACATAAATTAATATTGGCATGCAGCAGTCCAGTTTTTGAAAAAATGTTCTTTGGCGAGATGGCATCAAATGAAATAGTCATTTCTGACATAGACGTAGAAGAGTTTACACAAGTTCTGGAGTTTATTTATACCGAAAGTATCAATATATCATCGATGGTGAATGCTTGGTCTTTGTTTTATATTGCCAATAAATATCTGTTAGATGATTTAATTACTGTGTGCTTGGAGTACATTCAGAAACATCTAACAATGTGTTCGCTTGTGTTGAGTTATGAATATGCTGAAATGTATAACCTGCATGATATTAAGAAAAGGTGTTTCTCGGACATAGTCAACTATGCCAACGGGACTTTCTGCAGTGATTACCATATGAAGGCAACAACGTTGTGCGCTATATTAAAGGAAGACATCACGGAGATAGATAAATTTGAATTGGTCGTCCAGATCATAAGTTGGGCTGTAATAGAGTGTGATTTTAGGAAAATCTTAATATTCCCTAAGAATATTTTAGATCTTTTAAAAGAGAAGAAGGTATAGTTAAGTATGTAAAAAAAAACTGGTTAGTGGATATAATTTGTAACGATTGTGGTGGTCCGTTAGTGATGTGCCAGTGTCTAGAACCGTTAATTCATAAAACCCTATTAATGCTTTATGAAACTTTAACGGGTACAGAAGAGAGCCGTGATAGAATAAAGTTATACAGAAGCATACCGAATATTTGCCGACGTAGAAAAGAATTTAAGATAGCCTGTAGGGAAGATTTAAGAAGTAACGAGGAATATATCTCTAGTGTTAGTGTCAACCGTAAAATGATACTTTTTGGAATACTTGTTAAAACCGAAATGAATCCAACTGGATTCTGTGGAAATGGATATGATGGAACTATAACGATTCGTTTTTGTGAGCAGAATACTAACGTTAGTGTAGCGAAACCTTCAACGTTCAAAGGTATTATTAATTATGACTCAGATTTATATATAAATTTGAGAGATCTGGTCACTCTTGAACCGGATCAACTTTATGACGTTAGAATCTCTTATCAGAATCATAGCAACATTATAGGTGTAATACCTGTACACTGTTATTATATGAGTAACAAATTGACAAACGATAGAAAAGATTCTGTTATTTCATTTTACGAAATGTCGGGTACGCTTATAAAAGGGCTTTCTTTTTTATGCAGCATAGATTTATTGTTTTAGTTAGGTATCTATTTATTTGTTTTAACTTGTTTGGGTTGTGATAAGTAATTAAATTACAATCTTTGTTATCATTTTTTCTTTAATAAACATTTTTCATTAGATTGTTTCTCTTTTCTGTTTTTTGTTTTGATATTCAGAGACTTAGACTTGAGAGAGAAGGACTGAAGAGAACTTGTTATTTAACTAGAGATATTTTACCAAGAATACTTATATTGAGTTTTTCTTTATAGAAAAGATAAAATCATGTTATCAGAAAATGATTAACATAATTGACTTGTGTTTCTGTTATATGAAGGTGTATTCAATTATAGAAGCACAAACTACCTTGAAAACTAATGAATACCATTTGGAATATCCGTCATTATTTGCTTGAAAAATATAAAATCGTGTTCCTAGAAATTGTTAGATGAATCATCACATCCAGGTATGGGGGATCAATACAAAATATTCATTGACTAGCTGAATTTATTAATAAGCTTGCAATTAGTGGTTTCTTATGAAGAACAGCTAAATATTAAAATGTAAACAGTTCTAAGTTTCCGTTTAATTTGCAGCTTGGATGAGTTTACCCTTGCAAGTCTGTATTATGGTTGATTTTTTAAACATTATTTGTTAACATGCTATTTTCTTTCAAATTTTAATTTTTTCAGAAAAAAATTCTCAATACATTTTGCAATGGTGTAGGTATAGTATTTAGGACAGGAATTTTAAATGTAAACATGCCTATTTTATATTTTTTTAATAATATTTTACGATTGCTTAACTTTTTTTTAATTAATTTCTTGAAATTCTTATATTTATGTGTAGGTATTTTCAGATATCATTTACTTTGCTAACGAATGTGGCGGGTATTCAAAACGAGACGAAACATTTATTTTTGGAACTGATAAGATTCTGAAAGCATTTTTTGTTAATAATCTTACCACATTGTTTACCTTTAGTTATAAAGAAATTATACAGGAAGTATGTATATAACATTCAATTAAGTAACTAATTTATCTAAGTAGGTCTACCGCACTTTTTGACAAGGAAAATTATTATCATCACCTTTTTGCACTCGTACATTGAATAGCTAAGTATTTAAATTCTATTTTGAGAAGGATGTATAGTAAACAAGCAATAATAGGCGAGTGAATATATTAACTTTTCATAACTTAACTTCCGACAAATTTGTATCGTCATTATCTGATCAGCGACCAGTGATCCCTGATCAGTGCTGATCACTTGATCAGGGATCACTCTGATCACGTACCTAAACAGCGTTCATTAAAAAGTTTACACCATATGAGAATTTTCTTTATTATATAATTCAAAAGACTATTTTACACATACCAATTTATTGCACAATAAATTGTACAATTTATATTTTTTAATAAATTGTCAAATTTTAGGTAGGTATTTTTTTAAAATTGTTTATATTTTGTACTATGTAACAATTTATTGGCCAACTCTCAATCACTAAAACCTAAAAGTTATCATAGGTTTGTCCCTAAGAGAAATTGATTGTCTCATTAAGAGCTTGGTGCAATGAAATAAATGTAAAAAGTTATTAAAATCCCTAAAATTGGCTAAGAAATTCGAAAGTCGACATTTTATTCAACTAAAATATTTTGAGAGATCTAGGCTTATGTGCTTATTTTAAATGGAATACCCTGTATATTATTACATTTTTTTATTTTACGGGGCGTTCTAAAGGTATTTCATATACTTATTGTATAATATCTATGTCCAAAATCCAACATGTATCCAATTGTTTTTGAAATACTTGTGTATTTAGTTTTCAGAATTTTAATAATCACAGTTTTTGAGACATTAATATATGCCAACCGCAGTGGGACACCGTGATAGATACGTGGTGCAACCATTCGATAATGAAATGTACATATTTGCTGTCGCCATTAAATTCGTAATGTGCAGTTTACGTTGTTGGGTTGAAAAAAAAAGAGGTCGTTTAGTTGAATGAACAGTTTCAAAGTCAAGCTAGTTCTAAAGTAGGTCGGTTGTACTAGACCAATTAAAAAAAATGAAAGTAATAACAATAACCGAAAACGCTGCAAATGAAAAAACGGTAGTATACTAAAAATACAAATTTAATAATAAAATATAATTTAAAACACATACATATTATTTAAACCTAACGAGGATAAAGCCGATATTCACATGCGGAAGAGGAGCGTTAGGAATAGGGATAGGTGGTAGTTGCTTTACAAAGAAGACCTATTAATCCGTCTCAACGATCGGGATTAATCAGGTTTTGCTGCGCATTTTGGTAAGGTACACGACGCTCTTTCTAAAAGGTCTTCCTCAAAGGCGAATCCCTGGATTCCTGGACGCCACGAAGTTCAGTAGTTCTTCGCTATCTTCGCACACGAAAGGTTTGAGATGGTGGCAGGCGACGTCGTGCCATTTGAGGCCGTCATTGTAGAAGTTGTTCAGAATAGCGAGGCAGGATTCGTCGTTACCCTGGAACCAAATAGATTCGACTTAATTATTTTATTACCTGAATAATAAATAATTCCTTAATTACTTTTTCTATCGCGGTGTCGTTAACCTTTCTCTGGCATCGAAAACTGGTTTATGTAGAGGCCTGGCATAAAGTTAATGATGCCGAACCCAGACCACACGTGGAAATTATAGTATTTTACGACCTGTTTCCTTTGTGTTTATTCAACGAACACGATGCCAAGTTCAAACCGTATAAATCTTATATTCTAAGACAGATATACTTGTTTTGATTTGCGCGATGCAGAGTTCTAAGAACTAATTATTATTCAATTAAGAATACCTTGTAGCGTGAGTCTCATTGTCTGGAATTTGGTGCGGAGAAGGAGATGCCAAAAATTGTGCCGTTGATTGGATATGAGTTACATATGACTGCGAAATTAACTACGGTTTCAAAACAATTCTAATACGAAATATAATTTATAACAAATCAATCATTATTGGTAATAATAATAATGTTATATATTTTTGTTTACGTAAATTTACATACATATGTACCTGTATCCTGTATGATTGTTGCATTCTTGAAGAAAATTATATCTCAATTTTTTTTTATTTTTAGTATCATTTTTAGGTATATCAAATTTTGAAATCAACTTAATTTCCACATTTCATAAATATGTCTGTTTCCGTAGTGATCCATGGCTAGTGCGATAAAACGTCACTTTTTATATCAAATCGCCACGCATGGCTAACTAGAAACTAGACGGAATTATTTAAAATGAAATAACTCAAAAACGTCTGGTCCAAACATAGACATATGTATGTATATATGGTGTCGCGTGTATATGCGATTTTATTCAAATGTCGATGGCAAGTGTATGTTGAAAAAATGAAAAATTTGGCGTAGTAAAAATGTACATTTATTATTGTCGCGCTGTTTTAGGGGGAGGAAAGGGGATCGATTTTTCGACAAACTTAATTCTTATTCTGAATCATTATTATTGTAAAATTTAGATTCAGTATCTCCAAAAACCCCTTAATCAATTTTTTGAATATCATAAACATTGTGTGAAGGTGTGAAGGTGAGGAAGTTTATACATACGAATATAAAAGTCACTAATTTACTGGTAATATTTGAGAATTAATTTCATTATGTGTTTAATACTTTTACTTTTGCTATTTTTGACGCCCAAAAATTAAACAAGTGTAAAAATGTTAAGCAAAGTTTTTTGCTTACGACAAAGACTAGTAGGCCTACCACAGTTTACAATTCTCTAAACTGTGCTAGTACGAAGTAAATTACAGGCGTAGGCTACGTTTATTATCAGTTTTATAAGTGAGTAGGTATTTCTGCTCATTTTGTTCGATATGTAAATAATTTATTTATTTAATTATTATTTTAATTTTTTTATATTTAAAAGTCACAAATTATATTATTCTTCAGTTATGTAAATTGGTCGGTGACTCATAATTCATGACGTAAACTGTTTGTTTACTGATACCAACGTACCTATGGATGTTAAAAGCAACGCAATTTCTATATTTCCTACTACCTACTGTATTTTGAATTTTTAAACGTGGCTGCAGGACACAATTTCGTGAGCGTTGGGAAAAACCGATCCGTTTCCGAAACGCTGTTGGAAATATCTAGTTATTAGCTAATAAAATATGTAATTATCGTAACCGATAGGTAATATCACTAATTATAGGCATGTAGGTAGGTTCTCAATAGTATATAGATACCTAATTCTGAAATTACATCTAACACATTTTTTGTTATTTGCATATGAGGGGCACATATATTTCACTTCATCAGTCAATGATGATAATAAAACCGTATTTTAAGTATTTTGTGCAGCTTTCTATTTTGATTATGAACTACCATATTACATACAATTTTTATTGATATATCATTGAGTTTGTTTCCAAGTTCTTTTTCTTAGCTTAACTTCATGAATTTTAGTGTAAAACATAGTATTATGTAGAATAATTTGGAGCAAGACTACCATTATCCAAAAAGTTGTATCAAAACTCACATTACCTATCCAAATTTTAATTAACTTTCTTGGAGTCAAATATTGTTGTGCTGTTATTTCACCAATTGTAAAGTTCTAGTATCTACAAATACCAAAAAAAAAAAATCAGTGCCTTAAGTCACTTGAAAAGTGAGAAATCAGTTTCCTTCTTCCTGAAAAATTTTAAAAATTGGATAATGTGTTTTGTATCTATACCCCCCTCATACGAATGTTTCTTCAAACATGCTTTAAATATTCACCGTGTACTGCGTAGTGTCAAAATGTGAATAAAAGTAGTCTAAATATGATCGACCATGTTAAATTTTTTCACATACTCCATTTCTTAATTGAAAAATACAAAATATTTTTTAACGAGTTTTGTATTATTGTTTTGTTGGTAACTATGAGGTACTGTTTTATTTTTTTTGGGTAAGTTTTATTAGTTTTATTTTTGGTATTTCTGTAGCTATAAATTGTAAAACTTCTACATTCTACAATTATATATTACAAAAATAATCATTCACTAAATCGTATAGAAGGGAGTTACGATGCTTTTTTCTATATCGCTTTAAAACCCCGTTACAATGATCGCCGACTAAGTAAATACAGGATGTTCAGGATCATCGATGTCAGTCTTGATATAATGTAGGTCAGTCAAATTTTCTATTCAAACTGTTAATGTAAAAGGGGCAAACATTGACTCATCTTTGTTAAACCGTCTATGTTGTTGTGATTTTTTGATAAAACAATTTTTTGTTTACACAGAAAGTTTTCTCAGTCAGCTTTACGTTCTAAACATGCTGCAGCGTGCCCAATTTTTGTTGGTAAATGTCAAATGAAGTATCAGGAGTAGCGTGATTTTGGGACATAAACAGCAATAAAATGCCAGGAATATCTTTTCCCTTCTTTGCCGCGGCGATAGCTCAGTAGGTAAAGCGTCAGGTGAGATATAGTTTAATGACGGATTAATTCGGAAAATTCAGTATAGAGCTCGCACCCCACCACCGCGCGGGGAGGGTACATACATATAACGGGGATACATTGGAATACCCCTTGTTATGTTTCTACGAGCTACAAGCTCTGTGAGCATTGAATTTGTAGTGGTGAATATTAATATTCAATACCTAAATCTCTTCCAATGTTAATGTCAGCAGTGAACAGTTGGCGATTACTTAGGGCTATTATATGTGCATGTTCGATTTCCGCCTGTGGAAATTGGCGCGTGTCACAGGGTTTGGTTGTGCCTGACGTCTTTTTCATGTGTTCTCTTGTACTCTCCCTCTGACACGATTGCAGTGATTCCGAGAGTGAGAATGTCAATTTCTGTGGTGTGATTTTAATTTTTAATTTAAAATTCTGATTTTTTCATTATCTTCTGCTACAAATATGGTACTAGCGGGCAACGGCGATGTTTTTAAAGGCTCTTAGCAAAATTGAGGCTGGCCATTAATTATAAATCTTGATTAACCACCTAATAACAGCCTTATGTTTCTAAACGTTCATCCATTGGACCATTAAGAGTTATTAACGCAATTCAGTTTTAATAACAAAGCATCTTCACTTCCTACCGTTTAATTGACAGGCAACTTTAAATAGGTAATCCATAACAAAGTGGCATTTCATTATTTAAATCATTAATACCTGGCGTCTGTGATGATGCAAGATGAGTTATTTGTCAGCGAAATGAAAGGTTTTAAAGATCATTGAACAGTTGCATAATGTAGGTATGTTCAAGCATACGTAATTACTGCATAACGCAATAATATGATTTATGTATTGTATTAATTTTCATCCCTCTTGGTCACAATTATAAAAGACTTCTCATTACTTACTTAAACTCATTCATTCACATATTGAACATTATCAGTGATATATACATATAGGGTGATTGATCGAAGCCATTCATTAAAATTATCGGGGCTTGTAGAAATGACTGATTTTTGAAAATTCGGACTTAAGCACACAGGCTTATGGCGGACTTGATGAACATATTTTCAAGATGGATGTACTTCCGGTTATACCGGAAGTTGGCATCAATTTCCCTATTTTAAATAGAATGGTACCGTTTTCGTTCCATATTTCGATTCTGCACGATACTTTAGGTAGATTTTCATATTTCCCTATACCTATATTTTACTGTTTTTGAGTTATTTCCGCTTTCTTGAAATTTTGTCCATTAGCGCCATAAGATTTGAAACTATCTTTAGTGGTCATTTTAGAAAATGAAGTGTCGGTATTAGCATTGTAATTAGTGGAACCCTAAAGTTATGCAGCAGGGCCTTTATTATTTTCAATGTACAGAGTGTTCCAAATCATCCAAACTCATTTTTTTTAATTCGATACCCCATATTTTATTTTACATTTTAATGTAGAATTAAATTCTGAATCCATCTATATTAGCATCCCCTTTACCTATATTTAATAGTTATTTAATTATTTAGCGTTTTTTAAAATTTGCTTATAACTTCTAACAAATCGTTTGATTTTTCACTGGCGTGTTATGACAATTATACTACTAATGATGCTAACGTTACTACTAATGCTGGTAATTATTATGTTTTTTCATGTTTTCTTTATTTGCAATCGTTATTATTACAAAATACCGATAGCCGCATTTTATCTTAACAAATGCAAAAAGTAAGTGAATCACATCTCGAAGGTGAGCACGGTCTAACGTTATGTCACAGAAGCCACTGTCCAATAATATTATTAATCATAACCACACCTCCTCATATTGTATACAGTGTGGAACAGCGAAATGGAATAAATTCAGTAGCTCCATTATTATGCATTTATTTAGAAAATTCTGAGACAAGTCAATTTCTAATTCTAAAATGACATCTTGCGACTTAAAAATGTCATCCCTAAATTCAACCCCCTTCAGGTGAGAGCTACAACCCCTAAATTTTCAAATTAGAAGTAGGGGCTTGTGATACTTAATTTGAAAGGCCTTTTCATTCTCTATTCAAAACTGTTATGATTTTAAATTTTATTGCAGAAATTAACAAAAAAGTTTCTCCAGCGTAGGAAATTCCTTACATTAAAATAGAACTTTTATAACTAACACTATTTGTCAATTTTAGGTTCTGAAATGTTAATAATAACAAAAAAATAAATTGTTATAAATTGCCGACATTCCCTACTATAAGATACAAACTTACTAATAAATACGTAATAATTTTTTGTTTGACAATCGAACGACAAAAACGAGCAAGCAGCAAAGAAACAAACCTGAAATTTAAGAAGTTTTCCATTATTAGCTTTAGTGAAATTACCTAGAAATGTGCTTGTCATTGTAACAGTAGTAAACAGTTATCAGTGTTAAACTTTTTTTACTTTAGTTTTCGTGTTGCAATTCAGAGAGATGGTTTACCTAACAGAAATGCATAAGATACTGGTTACTGGTCGAGAGAAAATCATCTCTGGATGAGGGAACTACACAAGCAAAACCCTGAGCAAGTTAATATTTGGGCAGGAATAATTGGAGAAAATATCATTGGTCCCTTCTTCATTGACGGCAATTTGAATGGAGAAGCTTATTTCGCGCTGCTCCAAAATAATGTTGTACCGACGATGGCAAACTTGTATTCAGCTGAAGAAAACCCACAACTTCCAGGTAATGCAAATGGTTCCAGCAGGATGATGCACCAGCACATTATGAAGTCAATGTCCGGCAATATCGCCACACAATCTTTCCAAATCGCTGGATAGGGAGATGTGGTTCTGTAGAATGGCCTGCACGATCACCTGATCTCACGCCGTTAGACTTCTTCCTATGGGGATATGTAAAACGTATGGTCTATAAAACCAAACCAGACGATTTAGCTGACTTAAGAAGAAAGATAACACTTGCAATTAGGTCGATTACCCCGCAGATGTTAACTAACGTTAGAAGACATTTCTATGTACGTCTAGGATGTTGCCAAGATCCATTTTGAACATCTGCTGTATAAATAATGATTTTTTTTCTTGTTAATTTCTGCAATAAAATTTAAAACCATAGCAGTTTTGAACAGAGAATGAAAAGACCTTTCAAATGAAGTATCACAAGCCCCTACTTCCCAATTTGAAAATTTAGGGGTTGTAGCTGTCACCTGAAAGGGGTTGAATTTAGGGATGACATTTTTACGTCGCAAGATGTCATTTTAGAATTAGAAATTGACATGTCTGGATTTTCTAAAAAAATGCATAATAATGGAGCTACTGAATTTATTCCATTTGTCTGTTCCACACTGTATTCTGGGAGTGGATAAAATAAAATTGACCTGCTGATATCTATGAAATACATGTACATATGAGTAAATAAGTATAACGAAAAACTTACTATATGACTATAATTTTTAAATTATATTTGAAGGTTTTAGATAATAGGTAAAATGTATTTAAAAAGTTCACAGACATAGTGTCAGCTCTGTGTCAGTTCCAGGCATCTTAAGCATATAATATACTACTGTCTATGGGATATTTGAATATTCTGGATTTTTCTTGTTGACAAACGCAGAAAGCACACTATACAACTCAATTGACTCGAAGATGACACATATTAAACTATTGTTTAAAAAACAGTAACAGTAACGCTAGCACAATCATTTCCATGGCCTACTATTGAAAAGTCAAATGATTTATTAAAAGTGAATTTTGAAAAAACGCTAAATAGCTAAAAAACTATTAAATTAGGGAATCTAATATAAATTTAGATCGATGCAGAATTTAATTCCTCATTAAAATGCGAAGTAAAATATGTGATATTGTATTTACAAAATTTAAGTGGAGATGGTTTGAAGCTGGGCTAAATGGTAGTTCTATATTAAACACCCTGTACATAATTAAGAAATAATAAGAGCATTGTTGCATATCTCTGGGTTCTACTAACTACATAGCTAATACCTATACTTAATTTTCTAAAATGACCACTACAGATAATTTCAAATGTTGGCGCTAATGAACAACATTTCAAAAAACCTGAAATAACTCAAAAACGGTAAACGATGAAATAGGAAGAAAAGTAGTGAAATCTCATGAAAATCTACCCAAAATAATGTGTAGAATCTAAACATGGATTAAAAAGGTACCATTTCATTTAAAATAAGAAAGTTGATGCCGACTTCCGGTATAACCGTCAGTGTAGCCGTCTTGAAAAGATTTACATCAAGTCCGCCATAGGCCTATTACCTTAAGTCCAAATTTTCAAAAATCAGTAATTTCTACAAGCCCTAATACTTTTAACGAATGGTTTCGATCAATCACCCTGTATAAATCAGATTTGAAATATATCCTCTATCACATTTTTCTGTAATTGTTATTTTTACAGTACGATTCGTCACAATATCATATGTATGTATGATTGTTATACTATCTTTTGCGTGAGGTGACGAATGTTTGAAAAAGCCAAAAAACAAACGAACACAAAAGAAGAGCAAGCTGAATTACACCGCTCATCGTAACGTCCCGTCGTCGTGCCTTAGTTTGGCACATTGTTTGTATAAAGTTTGCGATGTCTAATTTGGACTTCGTTGGTTGGGTACGAACGGTACGGGTTGAAGTGTTTTAAGTATGTTTTAAGTATAAGGTACCATATGAAGTGTTTTAAGTTAAGTTAAAAATGTGATTCCACCTATTAACACGAATTTTGAAGTGGATCGAAAATCGGCCTTATGGACCCTCATATTTTCTTCATCTATTTATTTACAAAAAAAGGATAATGATTGGCATGACTAATCTATGAAAATTCTTTGAAATTTAAGAAGGTTGTTTAGAATATATTCTTTGATATTGATGATTTGATTGATCTTTGAAATTTGGTTGATTCTTTTTACCAGATTGGCCCTCTTTTTTAAATATGTCATGTTTGACGTAAATTATATATTATACCTGGGCAGCCTCGCGATTGTCCGGTTGGGGTTGTCCGTAGCCGCCGGTGTGACTCCAGTCCCCGGAGTTCCTCTGGGTGGTGGGTCCGATCTTGGCCCCCGGAGCCGGACCAGAACCAGCCGTTAATGTTGGGGGCTGGAGGTCGGGCCTCTCGCAGCCGGCGAAGTTGCACTTGCGACCCGATGTCCAGATGTAGCGCACGTTGCCCCTGGCGATCCTCTGTTTGATGAACTCGTTCTCCTGGGGCGTCTCCAGGGAGACGGCGTCCATGCAGTGCCTCCTGCAGATGTTCCTCGAGTCCAACCAGTCGACCTCGAGGCTGCGCGTGGGTGCGTGCTCCCAGCTGAAGAAGTACGAGTGCGTCACTCCCCTGGCGTCCCTGTACGTGGCATGGCGAACCCCTGGAGGTAGGATAATGATAATCAGAGGTGATCAAACGAACCTGGAAAATCTGATGCTTCTAATATTCGAGAGTTTAATTCACAAGCTGACATCAGTTTTAGGGTACTTGTACTGCTGCTAGTATAGTCCTTCTATTTTTAACTGAAAATGATAAATACGCCTGGGGAACAAAAAAAGCGGTGCAACTTTATGATTCCATGGGCGTGCATATATCTTTTATAAATTCGAAAATTGTGAAATAATTTTTTTCATTCAAATCAATATAGGAGATTAAAATTAGCCTGCATACAAAACTTAATATTTGTAATATAATTTGCTGTAAATAATGCTCATTTAGCTAGACAATCTCAAAAAATTGTCTGTGTTAATAAACCTAGCTGAAATACACGTCACTGGCGCCTTAAACAAGTAGAATTTCTAAAGTCGTAAATCATTTTAACGACGTCGTAAAAATTTAATGGCACAGTGGACCGAATAAATATTTGGCATGTATTACATACAAAGAAATCCAATAGTATAATGGTCGGCATTCGCTGCTGCATTCGCGGCATCGCGTTGCCGGCTCTTCAAAATTTTCTTAAATATAGTAATATACATAAAGTTGTTTTAATTTATCATTATTTTTTCCAGCAATTTTAAACGCTTTATTTTAATGCTAAGTAATACATTTATATCTATGTATTTTTTAAAAATATTTCCAAACTAGCTTTCTAAGAACGTCACGAACTAACAGTTTACTGAAGTATGAAGTATACTTGTACAGTGAGCTTAGCAATTTTAGAAAATATATCTGACAACCTTGCTTTTTTCTACCTATTTTCAATTTAGAATGGATATACAGTACATACTGTGTATGATCCATTAATAACCAGAACACTCCTGATATTATCCAATTTGAATAAGTTCGTTATCAAATTGTGCCACAAAAATTTAAGTTTTTTTGAACAAGATAGCACTTTTGATGTCTTGGATAGGACTGCTGTACTAACTTTTTGGGGGTCAAAAATTGAGTAAACGCATTTTTCATACATTTCATATACTTATTTAATTTTGTTAAAAAAAAACAGCGATTGACTTGGCTTTCCTCAAAAGTAGTGTACTTTAAATTGTAGTTTAATATCACAGGTCAACATGATTTTGGTAACATTGATGACAATGCTCTTTGCCTTTCATTTAGGTAGTTATTAAATCACCTTTTCACAGAAATGATCTAGCACGTCCCATTTTCAACTACCTGCTTCTCTTTTATATTACGGGGTAATCCTATTGATAATTGAAATTATTATTTGTACCTGGCTTGCTACGGGACGCTAAAGGGGTTCTATGAACCTTTAAGTGCAGTTTTGGATAGTAGGGCAATAAAAGAACATTACAGTAAGAAAGATTGGCCTCGTAGAACTTCTTTTGAACCTGGTACTTCAAACATAAAATATGCCACCCTTGTTAATCTACAAAAGGTGCCTCTTACGCTTCTACATATTAAGCTTGGATTAATGAAAAACTTTGTAAAAGCCAAGGACAAAGAAGGTGATTGTTTCAAGTACCTAAAAGAAATATTTCCACAATTAAGTGATGCAAAACTAAAAGGAGGCATATTTATTGGACTTCAAATAAGGAAGCTTCTAGATGATTTGCATTTTCAAGAAAAATTAAATGAAAAGGAATTGACAGCTTGGAAGTGTTTTGTAAGTATAGTGAGAGGATTTCTGGGCAATAGGAAAGATGAAAACTATAAAAACCTCATAGATGATCTCTTGAATGCCTATGAAATACTAGGGTGTCGCATGTCTTTAAAAATGCATTTTTTGCACTCATATTTGGAATTTTTTCCGGAACATTTGGGCGCAGTAAGCGACGAACAAGGAGAAAGGTTCCACCAGGACATCAGGGTGATGGAAACAAGATACCAGGGTCGCTGGGACCCATCAATGTTAGGCGACTACTGCTGGTTTTTAAAAACAGATGATGCTCCAGAACACAATAGGAAAAAGTGAAAGTTTATGTCGTTGTATTGTTGTTGTATATGCTAGCTCATGTAATATATTTTTATTCACATAATACTCTGTAATATCTATACATTTTTGCTTAAATTTGACATATTTCACGTCTGTTTACCTAATTAAATAAATATTAGATTGTGAAAATACGTTCTCTCATTTTTTCCCACCACCTGCCTCCTGTAACAAAAAAACTGTACGTGCTACCGTAATAAGCTTATCATTTTCGGATTTACGACAACAAAATACTTTGTATACACCTATTTTTGTCAATGTTATTTCACAAAAGTTAAAATTTGTCGACCTGTGATATTTAAAGCGTACTCTTTCTCGTATGTAACAAAATGAATAAATATCACAGACAGGGACTTTTAAATGTGTCTTGATCCCAGACAAACTTTTATACTAATTACTTTTACTATTAATATTGATCAAAAGAGGAAATATTATATTTTTAAACTATGTCCATCTGCCTTCGATATTCTAATGTTTAAGCAGTTATTAATTCTTTATCTATGCATTCATAAGGACATGCGACAGTTATTTACTTAATACAAGCCATATTTCTAGTTCAATTCATCAGTCAAATAAAATAGCGGAACCATTTCTGTAATCGTAATTATTATTTACAATGTTTATCTTTATAGTAGGTGCTATTGTGATGTAAAGTGATAAAATATTATTTTTATCAAATTCTCTTTATTTTATCATAAAGTTTATTTTATTATAAGTTTCCTAAATGAACTCAAATGTGGAACTACTCGTAATTATCTAATTATTATTTATGCACGCTTATAAAGTGCAATGTTAAAATCCTTACTGTTTAAAAAGAGTAATAGTGTTTTCAAAGGGAAAACATATGTTGGGAATACATTTTTTATCTTATTTTATTGTTGTTTTGGTATTTATAGTCCTTCTATTTTTTATTCAAAAAATGATAAATACGCCTGGGGAACAAAAAAAGCGGTGCAACTTTATGATTCCATGGGCGTGCATATATCTTTTATAAATTCGAAAATTGTGAAATAATTTTTTTCATTCAAATCAATATAGGAGATTAAAATTAGCCTGCATACAAAACTCTTAATATTTGTAATATAATTTGCTGTAAATAATGCGTATTTAGCCAGACAATCTCAAAAAATTGTCTGTGTTAATAAACCTAGCTGAAATACACGTCACTGATGCCTTAAACAAGTAGAATTACCAAAGTCGTAAATCATTTTAACGACGTCGTAAAAATTTAATGGCACAGTGGACCGAATAAGTATTTAAGGAGTATTACATACAAAGCAATCCAATAGTATACCGGATCGGAATTCGCAGGGCATTCGCTGCTGCCGGCAGCTCAGGCGTTGCCGGCTCTTCAAAATTTTCTTAAGTATAGTAATATACATAAAGTTGTTTTAATTTATAGTTATTTTTTTCCAGCAATTTTAAACGCTTTATTTTAATGCTAACTAATAGATTTATATTTATGTATTTTTTTTAAATATTTCCAAACTAGCTTTCTAAGAACGTCACGAGCTAACAGTTTACTGAAGTATAAAACTTGAATAGTGAGCTTAGCAATTTTAGAAAATATATCTGACAACCTTGCTTTTTTCTACCTATTTTCAATTTAGGATGGAAATACAGTACCTACTTATTTAAGTAATTTCGACGTTATGTGGATTTTCAGCTTTCAAACTTCTGGTTGGAGTACTTGTACCATGCGATTAATAAATTTTATATTACTATGATATTACATAGTGTTGTTTTTTTCCTAAACCTATATAAACTCTACTTTCTACCAAGATTTTTCTAACGTTTTCATGAAATCTTCAAAAATCGTCTAAAATTAAATGGCGACAAATATTTCTTTGTTGGTATTCACGGTTTTTATTTTTATCTAAATTCTTTTTTAATCGTCTGCTTAATCTAAAAGCCATCTGACGGCACGAATTCGTTAATCCACATAACAGCGGCGAATGCATTTCAACAAATCAATCATTCGATCGAAAGTACATACGACAGAAAGTGATCTCACTTGCGATTATTAATAATAATGACTGATTACACTTTACTGGAACAAGTTTTTTAATAACCGAATAAGTGGCCTGCAGTTTATCCGAAAGTTATTTTATACTTATTGCTGAAATTTTGAAATTCATTATAATTAAATTTTAGTTCCTTTAGCTACTTATCCAGTGTCTGTTTTTATGATTTATGTTTTCCTTGTCGTTTTCTTCACGAGGTAATAATTTCAACTTTTTTTTTCAATCAGTTTTTAGGAATTTACTTGTATACGTTAAAGGCTAACATACATGTGTAGGTATTTTGCCTCTCAACTTAGTATTCTGTTTCAGAGTATTTTAGGCTTATTTAAGCAATGAAAATGTTTTACAACCACTATACTTTTTACTTTTTATTCACGCTTTGTCAACGTTAGGTTGTTTCGTGATAACTCTAAAAAAGAGTAAAAACATGTGAGGTGGCATTTAAAAAAAGTTGGGGGTGGCAATATGGAGGTGACTTTACAAGGGGCGGACTTTACTATTTTTAATGTTGGCTAACACTCCCCCTACAGTAAATTGGCGTCGCTATTGTTGCTCTCCGATATACCGATAGCAAACGTAAAACTTTTTAAAAAATCTTTATCTTAGCAAATGTAAGACTAAGTTAACCAATTGTCCTGAGAAGTGGGCGTACCGTGTACGTCAGTGACAGGTTTCGAGATATTACGTCACAGAAGCTGCTATCCAATAAAATTGCCGCTATCCACAATTCCTCCTACTGACCTACTTACTATCTGCTAACATCAAGGCATTTGTATGGAATGTTGTCTGATCCTTTTAAATCATTCTGAGACGCCCTGTATATAAACGTACATACTACTGAAAGAATTGGTATGTAATAATATGTACATATGTATTTAATTCTGAGAGTAACAAACCTGAGAATTTCTGCAATTTCTTGTTTCATAAATCACTAATCTTTGTACATATTTGAATTCCCTCAAATTATGACATTTTTACTGATAATATCTGGTTTATTTTTCTTTTTGCTATATGTAATCACTTTCGTTAACTATTAGCACATAACAATATCAAAAATGACTGTACATTGAATTGAACTTATTCATAAATAAAGATAAAAGAAAGAAAAAAAAAGAACATATTTATACATTCATAAAGATAAAAGCTGTAGAAAAACTAATATAGTTTTAGGTTCAGAAAATAATAATAAACAGGTAGGTAATATATATATATATATATTTAAGATTGTACCTGGATGTTATAATTTAATTCGATATTAACTACTAAATGTTAAGTACTACAAAAGTAAGAAGTAAGTACCACTTACACAAATTGGTTTTTATTGATTCTTATCTGATAAAAAAGTTATTGAAGTATTAGATAGTAGATACATACATATTTATATAAGTAAGGAACTTCCTGTTATATCCACAGGGTCAAAAATTGTTCGTACTTTTTCTGATATTAACTTTCCGTTGTAATTAAAATCTAAATCCAAAAATATATGTATGTACGTCGATATCAACGACCCATAAACACTAGTAACAAAAATTAAAGGATATTAAACAAATTCCAAATTTTTGGGTGATTTTCAACAAGGGGTAACTCGGAGAAAAATGGTCGTACAGAAAATAAAAAAAGGAAATTGTAGCCTCAAGTGTCTAGTTTTCAGATCTGGATTTAAATTTTTTTAGCGGGAGCGGTTCTCACGTAATCATCCGAAAACCAACATTTTTTTTTATCATGCGACCATAAAACTCTTAGACAATTTAATCAGCTTTAATTTGACCTCTTAACGAGCTCCGTACGATGATTTGCCGCGGAGTTATCGTCGATCAAAGCAAAAAAGTCCTTTTCAACTTTGTCAATCAATTACTCGGGAACTAATGATCGTACAGAAAATTGAGGTAGGGTTTTGGAACCTGCAAAACATTCTCTATAAGACACAATCGGGGGCGAATGATAAACAAAAATTTTTTGAAGCGATAATGTTCGCTGAAAAAAAGTTAAAAATCTGCGAATTTAAGGATATTTGGAAAATTTCGTATAACTTTGGATATAGTTGATGAACGAAGGATATCGTCGGTAATCTTTTAACCTCAAAGTGTCCCCAAAAAACCCTCGAAGTTACAAAGTGCTGCGATTTTTTTTCTTAGTGCCCCGAAGGTTTAAAGGACCCCTCACCAATCATATGGATTTTGGTTCCCGGCCAATTTTTCTTGGGTTGAAATATGTTGTACCTTGAATCCCCCTGAACAAAAGTTTTCATGGCACCAAGGTCCAAAAATCAACTCCAAGCGAGTTACGTACGAGTCGTCGAAAGTCAGATATCTGACTTTCCATGAGCCGTCGAAATCGGAATTTTTTTGGAATCTATTGGGTTTAGCAAAAATTATCTAAGAACAAAAATGTCTTAGAATCAGTCAAAGAATACCCTCAAGAATCCCTTTCAGAATTTTTAGATGATTTTTGATTTTTTTAAAAATGGCGAAAAATTGCAATTTTTCGTCATTTCAAAAATCATCTCTAAATATTCCGAAAAAATTTGAGGGTATTCTTTGACTAATTCTAAGACATTTTTGTTCTCAGATAATTTTTGCTAAACTCAATATATTCCAAAAAATTCCGATTTCGACGGCTCGTGGAAAGTCAGATATCTGACTTTCGACGGCTCGTAACTCGCTTGGAGTTGATTTTTGGACCTTGGTGCCATGTAAACTTTTGTTCAGGGGGATTCAAAGTACAACATATTTCAACCCCAGAAAAATTGTCCGGGAACCAAAATCCAAATGATTGGTGCGGGGTCCTCTAAACCTTCGGGGCACTAAGAAAAAAAATCGCAGCGCTTTACAACTTTGAGGTTTTTTTTGGGGACACTTTTGAGATTAAAAAATTACCGAGATATCCTTCGTTCATCCACTATATCCAAAAGTTATACCAAATTTTCCAACTATCCTTAAATTCGCAAATTTTTAACTTTTTTTCAGCCAACTTTATCGCTTCAAAATTTTTTTTTATCAATCGCCTTCGATTGTGTCTTATTTTCTGCACGATCATTAGTTCCTGAGTAATTGATTGTCAAAGTTGAAAAGGACTTTTTTGCTTTGATTGACGATAACTCCGCGGCAAATCATCGTATGGAGCTCGTTAAGAGGTCAAATTAAAGCTGATTAAATTTTCTAAAAGCTTTATGGTCGCATCATAATTTTTTAAAAAAGTCGCACATAATTTTTTAATTTTTAAAAAGTCCACAGACCATTTTAAAGACGAGCAAAAATTTGGAATTTTTTTTTTTGTTGGTTTTCGGATGATTACGTGAGAACCGCTCCCGCTAAAATTTTTTTAAATCCAGATCTGAAAACTAGACACTTAAGGCTACAATTCACTTTTTTTTTATTTCCTGTACGACCATTTTTCTCCGAGTTATCCCTTGTTGAAAATCACCCAAAAATTTGGATTTTTTTAAATATCCTTTAATTTTTGTTACTAATGCATGGACGTAGATCTTGTAGATCTATCTCGTAATTCAATAAAAGTAGGTATATGAATTTAAAAAAAAATTATCACGTGCCATAATAATTTACTTAATAATTGTTTAATTATTGACTAAGCAAAAAACTGTTGTATAACAATAACCATATTTGAAACACTATAGGCATGTATGGTGTATAACCTTCATAAATACTAATCTTTATTTATATACTTGCTCATTGTGAGGTAATAAATGAGATGACGTACGTTTATATTTGCTTCTATTAGAGTAAAATTTACTGTAGGTATTGAAAACGGTATAAAATATGCCAGAGAAACATATTTATCTAGGTCTTTCAGATACTTTCAAGGCACTGTGTTGTAAAATTTGTCCATAAAAATATGTTCGCGTGAAGAGAAAGTGCGAAGAACCCAACTGTGTATATGTTTTATAAATAGAATAACATTTATGTATGTTGCTAATTAAATGTTTATTACTTCCATCGTAAAATGTGCTACAAGTTAAAAAACAATTGTTATAAGAAATAACCTTGCAAATTTATGTTAAAGGCGATGAAAATTTTGATTTTGTTTTGTAGTGTGCATTCGCAATGTGTTTTCATATTTCTTATACAGTGTCATATACAAAGTACACATCGTGTGGAAAAAACTCTTAATTGGTATAGACAAATGTTTACTTTGCTATTAATTGTTTAAAAAATAATGGCAAATAATATGCTGGGCAAAAAACAGCAATTACGTGACTTTTCATAAAATTTGATTTCAAATTTGATTTTTTTTCCAAAAAATTATGAAAAACGGCATTATTTTTCAAATTTTTGGGAAATGTCACGGGAAAAAGTTTCCTCTTTAAGGTAATTTTTTTAATTTTTTACTGTATTTTTTACTATTTGAACTCCCTAGTTCAGTTTTATTTTTTTAACTGTTTCACTTCTAAATTATTTGTAGTTGGGCAAACCTGCATAAATTTATTTATTTGTTTATGTCGAAGTACACCTTTCGAATATATTTTGACATATTCGAGTATATATTCATGTAAATAATTTTTTTAAGGGATTACAAATAGTACATTATTAAAACAAGTTTGTTTTTGTTGTTGTATTACAGCAAATTTGTTTAATTATTTTTGAGATAAATTCACACACATGTATGTACCAGTACCCAGATTATTATAAGTAAGTACATAATACTTTTGTTAATTATTAAAACTTACTATTAATTAAAACACAAACTTACTATTGGCACAACTCCTGGGGTCTGGCAGAGCTAATCTTCTCTGTGCCATTACCATGGCTGCTCCCATGATGAGGAGAGTAATTTGCCGTATCATTGTGAAACTGTAACAAGATATATTTTTTAGTGTACAGTGTGAAATTATAATAATAAAAAAATAAATAAAATTGTAGTTTTCCAGACCAGGAAATTATGATATTGGTCTTTTAAAAATTGGTTCCGTTGAAAGTTTAATATAGGTACTTTGATCAAAATTAAATAACCATCTGGCAAAAATCGAATATTTCTCTTAATTTCCGAAACTGGTTGGTCCTTAACAAGAAAACTATATTTTTTTGGGCAAGAAAATTAATAGATCTTGATTTAAATAGCAGTTGATGACATCTTTGAAATAATTACTGAAAAGTTAAGAATAAATAATGCCGACACTGCCCATATTTGTCGCAGAAATAATTTTATATCATTTATAGAAGTATTGCTGTTGGTCGCCTTGTATGAACAGTTACTAATTGTAAAAATGTTGCTGTTGTTTATGCAACACGCTTTCCTATGTGTATTACAAACGGTTGCCGATGTTCAGTATAGGAACAGGCATGCTTTTTCAAACCAAATAGAACATGGTCTCTTATGTTTGTAAATGTTTCCATTAGACTAATTTCTTGTAATACAATGTCAGTGCGTGCATTATGGTGATTTGAAATGTAACATTCATTGTAGCCAAGTAGTTAAATTGGACTATTGTTTCTTTTTAAATCATAACTGTGTCATAAATGCGTCAAATCACTTTATTTCCACCTAAAATATTGAAAAGAAAGTCGCGACAGTAAGAAGACACGATTTTTATCTATATAATCTTGAAAAAAATTTTTTTTACCTCTAGAATTAATAAACAGTAACGTATAAATTACTTAAATTTTTCGATGCGTAACATTGATATTCTAATGTAATGTGTGTCCCACTTTATGTTGGTAACAGGTTAAAAATTGTGTTTATTCCAAATTTAACCGGATTTGTGTTGTTACATTTTTTTTATACCTACGTTAGCTTGTACAGTAAAAACGCAATTTATTTGTCTGCAAGGGTTTAATATTAGAAAACATATTTCCGTGGCAGTTTCAATGGAATGAATTAGTCATATACGGAATTTTGTCTATCTTGACTATAGCACATGTTCAAAGTAGCCAGTCACATAAGAATATCTTTTCATAAACATAAATGGCATACCTGTATCATATGTGTTGTATAGAAAATTGTACAACAAGTAGATATACTTTTAAAAGGTAATATTGTAAATGTCTCTTATTGACTTTACTGCTATGTAGATATTTATATTAATACCTATCTATAAAAACGCAGATAAGTGTGTCTTTCTCATATCATTTTCTACGACGGTTTCCATTACGGTTCACCATTAGAAACCACAGATCCGGAGTTAGACCTTATTAGGTCTCATAAGTGTATCGGCTTAATGCCTGGAGATACGTATGTATCACCTGCTTGTGTTCATAATTGGAAATAGGACGAATTTTGTATAATAAATTAAGTTTCATCATCCGCCGAAAAAATCTCAAATTCAAAATCCGGATTTATTGGTTGATCATCAATATATTATATTTCCAATTTAAATACTTGTAATTTACCTAAATAGTAACATATCATGGAGTGGTATTGGAACCTTTGTTGCAGTAGTAAATAAGAACCTAGCTACGTTTTCCACAACACCGAAGCCAGCCTTTCACCAGACGTGTTGGCATTATCAGGATATAATTAAAGTTGGTTTTAATCATTGTGGAAAATGTTTCCTCATTTTTGGATGTATTTTTGGTCGTATCTAACTTATTTTTGTCTTCCTATTTTGCCTATAACAGAAAGTTTATAGGCATGTGTGTATTATTTATTAAATCTTCATACTTAGTAAATCAACATACTTGCACGTAGATCTGTTCTCAAGCTTTGACTTTTTAATTTCGAAGATGTTTACAAATTATTGTAGCCATTGTCGCGAACAAAATTAGGGCCATGATTGGTTAAGTAGTTGTCTTAAAATTGTAGCCTAATAAATAGATAGAAGCGGCCCTCATTTATTTCTATTATTTAACTTTTGCCTTTTATGCAATGGACTGGTCAAAACAAATTTTTTTTTTTCTGGAATAAATAATTCGCTGTCTAGGCAATCGTCCTTTAGGTGGTGGACACCGTTAGAAGTCACTTCCAAATAATATTTGTCATCTCTAACCACATCGGTAAAGTGTTTATTATTCTGTGTCAAGTGTAGGTCTGGTATTCGATTGTCCCGGTTTATGGGTTTCCGCCGGTGATCTGGGTCAATCGTCGACTTGCGGCCGGCTGCTTTTACGGTCACCAGCCGGAGATGCTTCTGAGCAGTCTGGGACTGGGTAGGGCATCACCACAGGGCCGGCATTAGTTTTTATTGAGCCCGATTTCGAAAAAGTTTATTATACATACTATAAAAAATATTTCTTTTCTTAGTATAAAATCTATTGCAGGTTTTGTACTCGTAAAATAAAATTGTGACAGATGTTTCGCAAGTTCCATTTCGTTGGGCACATTCTTTTTTCCTTCAGTTCTTTTTTTTTTATGTACAAATCGTTTGGATGTAATAAATTCAATATCTCTCTTGGTGCTAAAATGAATTAGATGCCAACAGAGGGGAATCGGGTGTCAAGAATGAAAAAAAAACTGTTGTTGAAAAAAACTCCAAATATGTAATATCAAAGTCTAGTAATATTATAATTAAAGCTTTTATGTTGATCACAGGATACAAGTCTAGACTGGTTCTAGTCCTCATTTGGGTGATAAAAAATATCTAAAAACAAGCATATTCCAGCCCATTAAGTCTTTAAAACTCCCGTAGCATAAACTCATCTCATATGTTTATATCAGCCTGATCAACAATACCAGTCTTGTGTTATCTTTGGCAAGAACTATCTATATTCTTTGAATACCACAAGGCTTACATTGCATCATATTTATACACATACTTTATTTTAGAAGATCGTCAAGGCGCTGCAGTTTCCTTTTTTATGTTATGCAATAATTAGTTATGTATATATAATCCTTTTTTAAAATGTGCATACAAGATTTTTCAATCTCATCCATAGTTTTTGAGAAAAACTTATTATTCTCTACAGCAGATTAGGTAATACGTATATTTTTGTTGCCAACATTAGTATCAAAAGCCTGGTTTCTATAATATTTAATATTACTAAATCTCATCTAGTATTACAATTAGTGGACTTATATATCGTAAGTAGTACGACATCAATTTTTCCTCGTTTCTCCAATATGTTTCTGGTTCAATAAACTTATATGTAGTATTTTTTAAATACGTAAAATGAAACTGCCGAACACTTGCGTTGAATAATTTCAGAACATAGAGAATTGGAAGTACCATGAACATTAGGTAATATTATATAGCGATTGATCATCATATTATTACAGTACTCTCACTTCAAGAGCTCTTCATCGACTAATTCTTTCATATTTCATTCTTCGTTCCTGGTTCATTATGAATAAAGACGCATTGATAATAAGAATAGTCGATGAGAAAATTTTAACATCATTATTGCATAACGCCGAGGAAAATTGATTATTTTGTAGTGGAGTCATTAAAGTATACAGCCTGGTATCGTTGTCACAACTCCAGCCCTGGATCCTTGTACCAATCTGAGATATAGGACCCAGTATGAGGCAAATTTTGTTAATTTCAAATTAACATAAACATACCATTAGCAGAAGTAGGTTTATATAAAAACGTCCGAAAACTTTCTCAATTATTTAAGTTAATCGTTTTGATCTACTTGCACTTTAGCGCATGATGTTGATGGTAGCTGATTATATTGTTATAAATTGGGTCTATTTTTATGTAGTCTGTTTATATAAAATAAAGAACATTCTTTCAGTTCATTAAGTTAATAGTTTCGATCTGTTTGTAGATTAGCGGTTGCTGCTGATCAACACAAATTCAATTAGCTTATGGGTTAAATTGTCAAGTTTTGTCAATAGTTCATTTTTTGTTACACCCATTGATTTACGATTTGCAAGCATTGATATATCCCTTTCTAATTCTAATCTGGCTTTCTAATTGGTAAACTTATGGGTAATTTTCTAAAATACTTAGGTACTCGTATAAATGTCTAACCCTAAAAAATATCCAGAGTGAAAATAAAAGCTAAGTAAAGCAACAATGTAAAATATTTACTAGGTTTTTACTTAACTGAATAATTAGTTTCAACAAAAAAACTTATTATAGCATATCACAAACCGGTACATAGTGCAACAGCAGATTCCTGAGGTTAAAATAATGTGAGTTTGTTAAAATTACCTTAGTCCAATTGTTGATGATAACCAAGATACAGGGTGTCAATGTTTCATCTAGTATTTAATTTTTCTTTAAAATTTCTGAATAAATTGAGGTAATGGCACAAAATTAGAGATTATTTTTTTTACATGAGAAATGAAATTCGTTCATAGTTTTGATCACTAATCGAGAGCATCACCCAAGGAACATCACGCTTTTTTTAAAATTGCATAACTATTTTGCGGCCTATAATATTGATTTAACTATTAAAAATATTGTGTTTTCTACTGTTTGTGTGTCAAGAAATGTATACTTTGTTGAAATCGGCAAGAGGAATCGTTTTCGAGATAATCGCATTTGATGTAATCTTGCCCATTCTGTATACTTAAATAAAAATATCTCGTTACCTCCAAAAAGTGAGTTGTCTCGATATATCGTTATAACTTATAATAAAGGCATTAGAGGGCGTTAAATTTGCATTTTTTAAGTTTATTCAATTGACAACTTTGATGTATATTATAGTGTCTCCTCTAGCGCCTTTCTTTATAAGCACTATTGATTTGGTGGTTATAGAAAATGCAGAACTCATCAAGCAGAATAAGAATAACAATATGAACGAATTTAAATTTCTCACCAGAATCTCTAATTTCGTGCCATTATTTCAGTTTATTCGGAAATTTCAGAGAAAAATTAAACGTTAAAACCTTGCCACACTGTGTCTTGGTGATCAACACATCAACAATTGGACTAAGGTAAGTCTATCCAAATCACATTATTTTGACCTGAGGAATTTGCTGTTGCACTATGTACCATTATAATTTCATTACAGTATCCACACTACATAATTTGAAAGCAGATTTTTTTAAAATGATTGTTGCGGAACTGAATCTGTGGAAACTTATAAATACCTACGAGCTAGAGAAATTGAAAGGTTGAAACATTTTTTTCTCTAGTAATTTTTTGTTTTGTAGGCATTTTATTATACATGAGAAAAATAGTGTTAAAAATAATTTAAAGAAAATAGTATCCTACTTGATATATTGTATTATATGTGGAAAAGAAGAAAATTTTATAAATGCTTTAATATTTTTATCACCACAAAGTATTAGTTTTAAGCGCTTAAAAAGTATGAAAACAGTTAACAAATTTCCATCTAATTACTACTAATGTTGTGTGGGAATTAATATTTCGTGTTTTATGCATAATTCCATTTAAATACTGGAGTGGGTACTGGAACCTTCGGCATAGAAACAAAAAACTGGACATTTTCCACGAAACACCGAACTACTATATTTTTCTTTTTTTAAGTTTTAATCTTCTTCTGAAAATGCTAACTTAGTTGGCGAAACGCGCTTGGAGATAAGTATAGGAGTTCGGTGTTTCGTGGAAAACATCCATTTTTTTATTCCATTTAAAGGCAACTTTTTTTTTGTAAAATAAATTACCAAAACGTGATTTGACAGTATTTACCTTAATATTATTACCATTTATACATATCGAAAGATTATTAAAAATGGTGAATGCGCGAGGGAATTCAAAGTACTATCTAGATAGGTAAATGTTGTTTTCTTTGTTATTCTTTTCTCTTGTTGTAGTGACCCACGGATATAATTTCGCTGAAATTAATCTTTGGAATACCATTGACAATAGATGCCTAAGCGTTTCATCAGCTGTGATTTTAACAATGTTTGGTATATCGTACGATGAGTACCTAATTTTATTATTATTATTATAGAGACATTCAAAAAAAATCTCATCAACTCTGGCTATGAACGAGAGAGATGTAAATAGCGGTCATGTCTAAGCTTTTCGGTTATGTCAAACCACAGGTGAACTGGTCAAACATTTCACAATTGACTGTCACAATTTGTAAAATAAACAATGGCTGTCATATGATGTGACAGTCTTGACAAGTAAATAAGGTTATAAATTCGATTAAGAATAGCAATAAGTCTTTTTTTTCTTGGCAAACTTTGATGACGTTTTTTTTGGATGGCTCTATATAAGCAGAGGCTAACCTATTATGTCCAAAATACATTTTTGGGTAGCCATTACATTTTTCATATACTTCTGGTTTTGTATGTACTATTTTCTCGTATTTATGAATACGAGAAAATTACGTATATACGAAATATATTTGTCCACTTTTTATTTGCATGTTTACAGCCACAAAAAAGTAAAGATTTATTAAAATAACACTTAAACAATTAGAGAAATGTAGTATTAATGAATGTGTGGTTTTCTTATTAGTTTGCGAAAAACCTGAATATATTTATTATATTTTATATATTATTTCAAGTATTTCAGAATGTCCGTTAATAAACCATTCGACTGCAATGTCGCATAATGTAAAAGGTCTCGTAGCAAGGTGAAAGGTCGTAACTTTACGTATACGACTTGAGTCACCGTTAAAGTATGCTAAAGTACGTTATTGATATTGAACTAAGGATTTCACTGCCGAATGCCAATGTCTTATGTGGCTTATGGCAATAAACCATGTGCTACTTTGGGCTTTAAAAGCCCAATATGACGGGAAAGTTATCTAGCCGGTTACCGTTTGGAAAGTGAACCGTTTTCAATTTTCTCTATGTAAATGACTGCTGAATCGATGCCCTTTCATTTTCCAGATATGTTCATGCAATTGCTTATACGTAAAACGCGGATAATAAATTTTATGCTTGTACTTGTAAGATAAATTCAAGATCATTTCATCCAATATCGTTTCTCTCCGTATCTTTTAGGCCTACGTTTTCTATAACTTGGAATGGCTTTTGTTGTCTTGGAGTGGCTGGTGGAATTTGACATGCTCGTATTTTCGTAAGGAGGCATGGGACCCACACCATAATTTAGGGGGTGGTTACTAGACCTAAGTAAAAGGCTATAATGGTAAAAAAATCTTCAGGAAATACCTGCAATTTTCTTTTAAATGGGAAACTCTTGGACGGCTTGCAAAATATTTGCGAAATATTTTTTTTTCGTAATCACCGATTAAATACATAGTTTTTTAATACTTGTGATTTTCTTGACATTTTTAGATCTGTAAAAGTTATGGTAATTTGAATTTTTTAATTCATCCCAACATTTCGTCTGTAAGGTTTTACAAAAGTTGTATCTTTAAACAAAATAATAATTTTGTAAAAATCAGAAGTATAAAAAGACTTTGTATTTCCTCGGTGATTATGAAAAAAAGTATTTCAAAAGTATTTTGCAAGCCGTTTCCAAGATTTTACCGGAGGCAGCCATTATTGAAAAAAAATTGCAAGTTTCCCCTGATTTTTTTTGTCATTATAGCCTACTACTTAGGTCTAGCAACCACCCCCTAAAATATGGTGTGGGTCCCATGCCTCCTTTTGGAAATACGAGCATATCAAATTTCACCGGTCGCCACTGCTTTAACGATGTATTAAAGTTGTTTTGTACTAGCAACAATTCTCATAAAAATACATTTTAATTCCACTTGCCTTATGTATTTTATTTACTTTATTTACTTATTTTTCAAAATGCACTTCTACTTGATAGAATTTGATTTAACGCGCCTTGGGAAAACCTGAACTCAACAAGAGAATCTAAAATGTTTGGAAACTACTGGTATAATTAAATGGGTGACTAAGACTAAAACATGTATCATGTCCTATACCTATCTTTGACACTTTGACAGTTTCCGAGAAAATCGCGTTTAAAGATGTCAAATGTGTCATTTATAAAATTCTTTTGAAAGAAAACAAGTGAAGATAGGGACAAACTCGTATGATATCTTTAACTTATTTTGGAAGCACTAAAGCCTGATATCATTAAAATTTCGCACTTCCGGCTCAACCGGAAAATACCGGAAGTCATCTTTAGTAGCAATTTACTGCAATAATTTTAATGGAATGCCCTATAACTAATTATAAATTTGAATTCTACAAACAATTTCGAATCATTCTTATGTACACTTCCCTATACCCAAAGTTCATAGTTTTTGAGATATTAAATATTTAATGTCAGAATGTCATAGGTATGAACGATGCATAAATAGAAAACGATAGAATCAGTCAATGCATCTATCAGAGGTGCCTAGGAATTTTAATATAGGTAGGCGCTATCACAGGCTTTTGTTTTTAAACGTCAGTTTCTTCATTGTTGCTTAATTTGACAATTCATTCTTACTGTTTACAACGTTTGGTGGTAGTGTTATTACTTCTCTTTTATTTAAAATGCCACTTTTTACTCGCGAACATCAAATCGACATGCTGCTAGTGTATGGAGAAGTGAGAAAAAATCGCAGGGAAGAAAAATCGCATTAATCCAGATCGTGCACAACCACATGATAAATATTTCCCTTGGCTTGAACGTCACTTAAAACCCGAAAGAATTGAAGAATAACCTAACGAGTTTATTGTTAGTGAAGAGGCGGAGATTAATACTCTGGCGTGTATTGAGGTAGATCCGACTACTTCAGTTAGACAAATTGCTGCCAATATTGGAATTGGACGGGAAAGCGTCAGAAATATTTTAAAAAAGCACAAATTTAAACCATTTAAGTACCAGGTACACCTCCATCTTTATGAAGCTGATCACCAACGGAGGCTGGAGTTTTGTAATTGGTTTATGGTGCAGCAACGCCCAAATTTAAGCCGCTTTATCCTTTTCTCTGACGAATCACGCTTCACGAATTTGGGTATATTCAATAAAAATAATTCGAGATATTGGGCAAGAGAAAATCCTCACTTATTTAGACAAGGAGCTTTCCAGGAGAGATTTGGTGTTAATGTGTGGATGGGAGTAATTGGAACGCGCATCGTTGGACCAATTTTCTTTGAAAATCCACTAACAGCAGACCAGTATTTACAGTTTTTAAGCAATGAAATAGCTGACTTTCTCGAAAATTTACCAATAAATGAATATTTCCACATTTATTACCAGCAGGACGGAGCCCCAGCCCATAATGCTCGAAGGGTTAGGGATCATAGGGATCATTTGAATCAAACGTTTGAAGATCGTTGGATAGGTACGTACGGACCAGTTAGATGGCCAGCTAGGTCCTGCGATATCACTCCCTTGGATTTTTTTCTATTGGGGTCACATTAAAGAAGCAGTATACAGAACACAGCCTACTGATTTACAAGATCTCCGCGACCGGATTAGAAGAGCGGTGAACAATATTACTCCTCCTCAAATGGAAAATGTGTTAAGGGAATTTGAAAACAGGATTCATTTATGTCATCAAATGAATGGTGGACAATTTGAACATTTAATTTATGGATGATGTTGCATTTTTTAAAATCTATGTTTTTTTTTTTAAATAAAATATTATATCTCAAAAACTATGAACTTTGGGTATAGGGAAGTGTACATAAGAATGATTCGAAATTGTTTGTAGAATTCAAATTTATAATTAGTTATAGGGCATTCCATTAAAATTATTGCAGTAAATTGCTACTAAAGATGACTTCCGGTATTTTCCGGTTGAGCCGGAAGTGCGAAATTTTAATGATATCAGGCTTTAGTGCTTCCAAAATAAGTTAAAGATATCATACGAGTTTGTCCCTATCTTCACTTGTTTTCTTTCAAAAGAATTTTATAAATGACCCATTTGACATCTTTAAACGCGATTTTCTCGGAAACTGTCAAAGATAGGTATAGCACATGATACATGTTTTAGTCTTAGTTTTTCAGCAAAATTAAAAAAATATTTAATATACAGGGTGTTCCATATAAAATAACAAAGTTTAAGGCATTTCCGGTCAAACAGGAAGTGATCAGTTGTTTTTATAACTAAATTTTGCATCCCTTTTAATGATATACATTCCCAAAATTTGAAATCGATATCTTTTTTCATGCCTCAGCTAGAGCCTGGGTAGTAATCTCGTGGTCACCCGGTATATATATATATTTTTAAAAAATATAAAACTTCTGTGAGCCGTTCTACTTTCGTTTTCCTTCCTTCCAATAAAAATCATTAAAAACCTTTACTACCATTTTTTTCTGCTGTTGTATTTGTACTTGCATGTTTACGCACCATGTCTTTTAAAATGCATGCATTTGACGCCTAGGTATATGTCTATTTTGAGCGAAACATTTTGATACCCAAAAAATTTTATGTTTTCGAGGTTTTTTATTCACTCCCGTAACTAACTGATCTGAAAACATTTAAGGCCCACCGCAGACGACCGACTATCGGTCACCTACTTGCTCTACACGTTGCTGTATGAATGCAACGTATACGTTTAAATGAGACACCGCAGACGACAGACTAAAAAGACGGCCCGACTAAAAAGTTGGATTGGTCTGCGGTGTCTTCCTTCAAAATAGTCGGTGACCGACTGTGTGTCGTGTGCGGTGGGTCTAAAACGCTTCAAAGCAGTATAATGTCGGCCATTGCAATGCATTCTGTGCCAATAATAATGTCTGGATTATTTTCCAATTTCCAAAAAAATCTCCAATTGTTTTATAACTGTTCTTTTGTTAAACTTTGTATTTGTTAGTACAAAAATGGTTTTAATTACAATCTTGACATGAAACTACTACTTGCAAAAAAAAAACAATAAATAAATTACTTTCAAAAAGAACTTAATATGCAAAAAAAATCCTCAATAGCCATGGAATGCTGTTACAAGCTGTATAAACCCATAGATTTAAGAAACCTTTAACCTCTTTGTATAAACCTTACATTTCTGTGTGACTTACTTCATGCAATTTTCAGTTCGGCGATTAAATTTTCTGACAGAATTTAGTAAGAACTGCCTAGGAATACTTGTACCTTTGTACACTTGTTCCTTTAAATATTCCCAAAAGAAACAGTCCATTATTTTCAAATCTGGGGAATGCGGTGGCCAAAAAAATTCTGAAAATCTCCCGATCCATTTTCCTCTGAACAAGATGTTTAGAAATTCTCTGACTTCAGCAGTAGAGTGAATTGCCGCTCCGTCTTGTTGAAAAATCAAGTGGAATCCTTCATTCAACAGAATTTCATCCACAATTGCTGCAATTTCGTGTTGTAAAAGTTCAAATATCCTCTAGCAAATAAATTTTGTCGAAAAAATAAGGTCCAATCAGTCTTCCATTAAAAATATCGCTCCACACATTGGTTTTAAAAGAGTACTGCTCTCTACACTCTATTATAAAATTCGGGTTTTCATCAGCCCACCGTCGGCAATTCTGACAGGATACCGTGCGTTGGCGGTAAAAGTGGCTTCGTCCGTAAACATAATGTATTTTGAGAAATGTATGTTGTCTGCAATCTCACCTTGTATTAGCACACAAAATCAAATCAAATCTTGGGGCAAAATCTCTTTCTTTTAACGTATTAATTAATATATATTTAGGTATATAAGGGTGAAATCGGCATTCCATGGCTATTACTGATTTTGTTTTTGCCTATTAAGTTCTCTTTTAAAGTGATTTATTTATTGTTTGTTATTTTTAAGCAGTAGTTTCATGTTAAGATAGCCAAATTGTAATTAAAACCATATTTGTACTAACAAAATACAGTTTAATAAAAAAAACAGTTGAAGAAACTTAATTGATTTTTTTGAAAATTGGAAAATAATCCAGACAGTACCTTTGATTTCGATTACGGATATCAATAATTTTCAAAACCAACGATACCTACGAATATTATTAGCACAGTTTGCAATGCAAGACTTTATACGGCTTTGAAGCGTTTTAAATGTTTTCCGATCTGTTAACTACGGGAGTGAATCAAAAACTTAAAAAACGAAAATATAAAATTTTCAAAATCGGCATATAGGCGAAAAATATCATTAGGAACATAATTTATTAGTGACATTTTTCGAAATATTAACAATTTAGGCCATTTTCTAAAGATTGTTTTTTGGAAAATCACAAATTTGACAGTTGCCAGATGTTAGCTGTCAACTTTGAATTTGTGCATTTTAAGTTATTTTGGTAGCAGAAGTGAAGTTATTTTGGTGAGCAGAAGTTATTTTGAAGTTTTTATCAAACTCTAACATTAAAAAAATCCCATATGGTTCCAACTTTATGGCGGACACCGTATACTAACATATGGGCCATTCCGCGGTGACGGGTGTTACATTTGTACGCATTCCAACTGTTATAATTCCTAAATTAGAACAAAATTGTCTGCGTTTTGAGTATAATTCAATGATATTTTAATTAAAACAAAAACGTATTAGGAATTCCTCAGGCGTTTAGATGCAATAATAGGTTTAAGCCCTGGGACGGGTGTTACTTGTACTTTGGCAAAATATGCTACCTTGTTGGCTAAACATCAGAGTTCAGCTAAATTAGAAGTTTTTGTAACAAAATGAATAGCTAAGTAGAGAGATAAATGATCTTCATTTCTGATAATTTTAAGAGATTTGTGGATATATTGTTTTTTACATTTTTTTTGCAAGCAAAACTTGTGACGGGCTCAAATTTGTGACGGGTGTTACGAGTGTAAATTAAACAAAAGCTTATGTACACTTTGAGGTTTTATTTATTAATATAGACTATTAAAACTAGTATTATAAGATTTTAGATATTTTCTGTTCTATAATTTTTATTGTTTTTTCAGGTTTCCTTTTGCTTCTTCTCTTCTTTTCTATGTCTTGGGTTTCTCATATGTTTATCGGCGGAAATATTGATGAATTTCTTTTGAATTATAAAAAATGAGAATATAATACCTGTTAATTTTCTATTTTAACATATATATTCGCAAATTATTTTTTTTGCTCCTTGGTATCGATTACCGCGGAATGGCCCATATGATACAAAATTGTATACAAAATGTTAAACAAGGATAGCACTAAACAACGTTTGACAAGATAAATAATAGTGAGTGCTATTATTTACGAGAATCAGCCTTTCCCTCTTATCTGTACACTACATTATCCGCCCGCAGATTTCACAGAGAGGTATTATCAACCCAGTGAGCGAAAAATGATCTTACGCAACTGAAAAAGTAACCGGTACTATTAAACGGGACCGAAATCAGACCACCGTTCTTCCTGGAGACCGTTCACAATACTGCAAGCGATCATTATGGTGCCATTGCATCATTAATCTCATCGCTACCATCGTCTCAGTTGTCGTTCGATGCAATACTTTCGAATTCGAGCAGAATATAAATGGCCTGGTTGTTGCAGGATATTTCGTAATGCCTGTTCTTTATCGCATTAATGCCACTTGACGCCCGCGAATGTGGGAGTCTAGAAACTTGCAGTTTGAAGATTTATTAAATATTCTCAGTCATTAAGATATGTTGTTGCTGTTTTTATATAGTTTTGCAATTGAATCGTTTATTGTTGAAAGAGTCCAAGTGACATTTTTATTGCCTTGAGTCATTATAATAATTCTGCAAGTTTCTGGAGTATTTGGTGTTGACAGGTTATGCATTTGGTATGGAAATATTATAAATGGCAGGGGCACGAGTACATTTATTCTTGAAAGGTGACGTCTCTTGGTCCGTTTCAATAATTTCATGTATCGTTGGACGCCTCTATTAGCGGCCACTAGGGATGGGCATTCTAGTTCACTTTGATGAATAGTTCGTACTGAAACAGTTCATCCAACTGAATAGTTCGTTTTTACAGTTCAAAATGGACTATAGTTCTTTCGTTCCTACATTTCTCTTGTGAAACAATGAAACGAAGGTGATGTGTACGAACGCGGTAGTCGACAATCAGGCGAAATTTCGGCAGCGGCAGCTACAAACAACAGTACATACTAGTACCCAGTACATAACTATGATTGATAAAAATATGTTGTCATTCGTGTCATTAAACACAAAAATATTATTTGTATTTCTACACATATTTTATATTGTTTATAGATAATACTGAATTGGTTTAAAATTATGTTTATTCTATATTTTTATCATGAATATTTATTTCAGTATGCTAAACAGTGGCGTGTCTGTACTAAACTCAAAATAATAAAAAAAGCATCTAAAATATAATAAGAATAATTTGACAACAGTAATGTCAGCCCGGCATATCATACACGAAGTTTGTCTATTTGTTTATAGTCCATTTATTTAAGTTCTATTTCGGCATGTTTCACCGGTGCCGCCTTGAAAAAATAAAACGTTTTTTATGACAGTCGGCGTTCGTCACTTATTTCAGTTTCACTGTTAAACCAGTTCATTCTATTTCATGTTTCCCATCCGGTCTGTTGATTCCCAATATATCGGCGAACGAAATATTTCAAACTGAAAAACAGTTCAAAACGAACTATAACCTGCTAAGAGAGTGAAACAGTTCGTTCGAACTTTTCGGTCACAAACTACACATCTCTAGCGGCCACATTGCTTTATGTGTGTAATGCTCATGTTGTAGTCGATTCTAACCTAAGATAAATAATGTTTCTTAGTATCGACAGTTTGTTTTTTTTATCAAGAATGAAAATCATATTAGAGGTAATAACGCATGGTAAACTGCACTTAACTATCAAGCGCTCCCGCAACGGGACCGGCGTACTACCGCGTACACGGGAATCCCGGCGTGTTAGCAGGATCAGTCAGTGCCGTACGTATGCACGGGCAAGCAATTCACGCGTATATAATTTACAAGGCGCTTAAAAAAATACGGTTTATACCTTAACTATCATAGAGTTGTATGCTGTCAACCCTGTATTATAGTACAGATTTCTGGACACTACTGACAGGTTAGATCATCTCAAATGTTTTTACTACTTATGCTCATATGCTGCGCACATTAAGGCGGGTACTGTATATTGTTTTAAAACTTTCTACAGAAACTAAAATTTCAATTTGTCATTTTATGTTGCTTTGAAGTGGTCAACATTACAAGAACAAGTTTTACTTTTATTGATTGATTTCCGTTGTTTATTTATCAATTTATGTAAGTACTTTTTGTTAGAAATGTTTGTTGTCTTCTGACATGACTAAAATTAAAGTGTATATTTTCAATTTGTTCCTCCAATAAATTATATATTCAATTTGTACGTCAAAAATAAATTGCATATTTTCAGTTTACACGCCAAATTCGTTAAAAGCTTGTAATTGAAATTTTTTTAAACTTAAATCATAATGACATTTGCTGGATAGTGACCTTAATCAAAAGTAGGTATTTCGTTTAATGTTTAGTCATATAGCTTATTCAACTAATTTGAGACTAGCTCTGCGGTCATAAACCCTGTTATTGTATAAGTAAACCAGTTAATTTTGTTTGTACTTTCACCATGATTTACATATTTTCGTCAGCATCCCATCTGAGCATTCAGGCCATACCGGTAATATAATTCGATTTTTTTTGTACCTATTTAATGTCAGTTTTTATGTAATATACTTATCCACTTTATCGAATCGATTTAACTAACGATAAAAGCCAGTTTGTGGCACGATAAAAACAGTTTGTAAGAGTCTGATCGGTATTTGGCAAGAGTATCAGTAAACGCTAAGGTAAACTAAACGTACATCTAGTAACGAAAATATTGTCACCAATTTCACCGCCAAAAAATTTGGGCCAAAATTGTGCAACTATTTCATTTCGTACATTTGAAGTCAATATTTTCATTTTAGTACCTACAGTTTTGCCCTTTTTACTCGTTTTTGAGTTTTGAGTAAAATTACTCTCGAGTCGAGAAATCGCGGACCCTAACAGAACAACAAGTTGTAGCAGTGACAGTTGGAGGAGTTAAAATTTCTCGTATTTTCGTAAGAAAACATGGGACTGGTATGCAATGAAAATTAACGCCGCCATTTCCAGTAGGTATAGTTCATATTTTGGTTGCATCTTGCTCCTTTGAATGTTTTAATTTAAATTGTTTATTAATTAAAATCAACAACAAAATAATTACATATATATACATATACTGTACGAATCACTCTAATGCCACATGGCAGAATGAAAGGGAATTGATAAGTCAACTTCTATCTTGAGTAGACGCCACTACAATTTATTAATTGTATGGATCCAGAGGTTTCTTTTTCCGACTCTAAAAAAATAAAAAAAGAGTCGGAAAAAGAAACCTCTGGATCCATACAATTAATAAAGGTAGAAGACGATTTTGAGAGTTTCACCATCTGTTTAATGAACTTGAAAAGGATCCCAACAAATTTTATGAGTATTTTCGCATGTCTTCAGAAACATTTCAATATATACTGAATGGCATCTCTCCATTGTTACAAAAAATTACTAAGAATTTTAATGGATAATATTAATTTTTCAGCGTCCATGCGTGCAATAGGTACAAACAGCTTCACGACACTGTCTACTTTGGGCTAATTAGCACGATGAAATAAAACAAATTTGATTTTCAAACACACGCTCGCACTTGGCGCTACTAGCATTGCGTCGCATCGCTCTGTATAGCACGCTGTCGGAACATTTAGATAAATATTCATATGTTTGTTTTATTAGCATCGCCTCACATGGCATAACATAGCATCGCATAGAGTGTAATGGAAAAGTACCCTAAACATGAGGTGGGAACCAACCGCGATCCAATCGCTAGCGCAGGCGTATGGCAGGCATCTAGTTTGTCGGTGGAGCTGTTTGGGTTTTTTAAATTTGAAATACCATTTTATATTTTATTCTGGTCTAATGACTGATTAGAAAAGTGCATTATTACGAGAGCATAGTAGAAGCACTACATAAATTCTTAAAAACAAAAATTAATATTTAACAGATTGCCGAAAACGTTCAAATAATTTAATGGTATTTTAGTGGTCGGTCTGTAAAGGGACCCATTTATTAGCGGATTGGTCCGTCGCGGCTTCTTCGCCGACCGATCCGCTAGTGAATGGTAAAGGCAGACGAGTCGCGAATGGGTCCGGGTCGGGTCGTGGGTTCGGTCATTTGGTAAAATATATCCAGTTATGGCCATTTTAATTTTGGGAAACAAAATGTTCCTATAAAATTAAAATTAAAATGGCCATAACTTTTTGAAAAAAAAAAAATTTGCAACAAATCGAAAAACGTCTCCTTATATTTGTTTCTAGATTGTTAAAAAATATATACTGCAAATATCCCACAGAGCGTTACTGAGAACCCAGGGAGTGCTCCAGTGTTTTTTGAAAATTTTTTCGCAAACTTTGCTGACGATTTTTTCACTATAAATCCTTTCTGTAAGAGGTGTATAGTCATCACCTAAAAAGTGAAGTAGGTCCCATGCGTCGTTTTCAAGATATGGCTAACTGAAATATCACGCACCGCCACTGGTAACAACAACCGTTCTGTCTGGTTTCGCTGTTGCCGTATCAACATAATATTCTTATCAGATATTTTAAAATCGTTTCACAGTTGTTTAAAGTAATATTAGCTATTTAATATTGCTTCACAGCAATTAGGTTGAAAATAGATAACAGTAAATTTTATTATACGCAACGTAGTCTGAAAATTAAATTGGCTTATATTGATTGATAGTACACCAATGCATTTTTAAAAATATAGGGTTTTTATAAAGACTTATTATGCAGAGTTACAGTTAGTTCTGGCAACGTTGCTCTTTAGATTTTAGAACTTTGACATAAAAATGTACCGTTTAATATGTATTTAATAGTCACCTATGTCCCCACGATTGGCAACTCTTACTGTATAGTTTTCTTTTTTACAAAATAACATACTCGTATGTAATTAAATTCATTAAAATATAGTCGTGTATTGTTAAGTATAATGGGCAGTCTATCTTAGGTGAGGTATTGATTGGTGTGTATGTACAATAAATTTTACAAATGAGGTGTACGGTATTCAGTGTACGAGATGTCTTTACTTCGTTGTTGACGGTTGTTCTTTTGAAGGTTTTGAGGTCTACGAGTTTTCCGCTTTAGAATAGTGTAATTATAATTCTTCGTAAACTATACGTACCGAACTGTAAGCTATAATTTGCGATTCGCATAATGCTTAATAATATTGCCCCTGCTACAATAGTAAACTCGGTTAGCGGCATTATTTATGGATATTTACTTTTGATATTTAGTTAAGATGACTACGTTTTTTATGCAATTCGGATGTATTACAATTTTTTTTTGCTTTTAGATTTAGCTTTCTTTCAAAAAGGTTTTTTATTGTATAATCTTTCAATAAACTTTATTGTATAAAGAATAAAAAGTTTGTTGTTGGAAAACAAAAAAGACAGGAGAAAGCTCTATATAATATTATAAATAACAAGTTTTCGTATTCTATGAATATTAACAGAGAACATCAATTCACAGAAGTTGGAACATCAACTAATTTAAGATAAATAAAATACTTCATAACACTTCCGAAATCACCAAAGGTGATTTCATTTTTTTCTGATAGATTCAAAGCCATAAAATGTTTTATTTCTTTCAGTAATATGCACAAAATTTTTTTTTATTTTACTGGAAATGCTCCACTAATTTGCACTGCAATGTGAAAATAAACCAGCTAAAAACTATATGCAGTTAGTAAATAAGCCAAAAAATGTAATCACATACTAAACCGAGGACATGAGATCTTTCCAAATCCAGTTTACGTCTCAAATAACAAACAAATAATTGTTGCAATATTTTCATAACTATTTTTTTAATGTTTTCCAAATATGACGCCATATTCGGTCATAATTTACTTATATAATATTTGTTATTCACTAAGACTACTCTAATCATATGTCGACAAACTATATAACATACCTCTAAGTACAAAGTCATTCGGATCACAAAACCAATAAACAAAAAACCAATAAACAAATTCCACGGTCAAAATGTCGCAATCTTTTCAGAATTGGTTTTTAACAGTTTTATAAATACGACCTTATTCCGTTTACTTAACGTTATTTACTCTAGATGAGAATACTCGTTTGCATACGCAATCTCGCATGCAATTTAATTAAAATAAAGCTAAATCACATGGAAATGAGTTGTATGTCCCGTGTAAAAGAATTATACAATAGATCGGCAGGCTTACGTAACCTAACAATTTTCGAATAATGCTGAAGGTACCCGTATTAAAAGCTATTCAAAAGCCGCCTCTGTTGCGACACAGACTACAAATTAATTACAGTACGAATTTGAGCGTAATTATACGTATAGCATTTGTTAGAATGGCGCTTTGTATAGTCAGATTTCTAAAGATAGCAGTTATTATATTGGGAAAAGTCATGCACTTGCATAAGCCGTGCGTTGTTTGTTTTTTTATTGTGTTATTTTCTCTTGATATTTTCACATGAAGATTTCATCTGATTTTTTTATAAACAAAAATTGTGCAATAATGTAATTACGCAGCCGGTCTTTGACACAAAGATATATGTATGTTTACGGTAATTAAAAATTATATGAGAATTGTTCGCTTTCCCCTATAAGTTTCTAACTAATAAATAATTGTAGAATTATTCATCGTTGCCTCTTCTGTTGTTTATACATTCTCAGTTTACAATGTGATTTATGTCGATTGCAAATTATTTTATACCTACATAGCTATAGCAGCTATTAAATAATTGAATTATGTGTTTAGGTCCAAAACAAAGAGAACTATTGTTTTTCGTACTTTAAAACAGTAAAAAAAAAGGTAATGAAAAACATTGAAATAAGACCCAAACAGGTAAAAGTTACAGTTTCGATATTGCTTTTTTTTGCCCCAGTTGGCGACCATTTGGCAACCCACATGGCGACCATTTGCTTCAAAATGGTCGCCATGTCATATCTACCATCTTGAATTTTGAAATTCTTACATCGGGATCGTGATTAGCGATCCCGAAATCCCCTAGTTAAAAAAGTTTGAGGCAAAATAATCGAAAATTTTGAAATTTTATTCGGGATGGTGGCCATATTGGATCCGCCATCTTGAATTTTGAAATTCTGACATCAGGATCGTGATCAGCGACCCCAAAAACCCCGCAGGTACTAATCATTTTTTAAAATTCTTCTTTTGCGTCATTGATCCCACAACTGGTAAAAACGAGAAATATCACTCATTGAATTTTGCCATATCTACGAGTAGTTATTCTAAGCTCAAAAATGAGAAAATTAAATTATTCTCATTGCGTTTCCTTCAAGTACACGTCTCTAGTGCACGTATTTGTTTTTGAGTGGTATAAAGGACGATAAGATAGCTGAAATTGCGATGAAAAAAAAATCTTGAAAAAAATCGTTTTTTAATAGTTTTTGTTAAAAATTGAAGGTTACATCATTTTTTTTTTGCAAATTCTAACGACTTCATTCGAAAGAGCGACCTCGAAAACATAGGAATACATGGTTTTAGTTATTTTTTCTTTATTTTTTCTATCAGTAATATGATAAAAATAAGCCTCTAAGCTATGATAAAAGCCTCTAAGTTCATGTCTCTTGACAGTGCACTTGGGCGTTAAAGGGTTAAGACTATTTATAACCAGAATGGGTCAATATATGTACATATATGTATAACAATAATGTAAATCTACTTAAGTAAATAATATGTGACAAAATATGTCATAATATAGAACTCCCTCGTTTCCACTGTAACGCGTATTTAATTCAAGTCCTCCCCAGTGTCACAGGTTGGGTAACGTATAGCTGCATATTTGTATTAGTCGTACAGAGACACGATCATGTTGTCGAACATAAATAAAGGGTGGGCCATCTATTGGTTTCTTTTTAAACTTGTGTTATTTCTACATTGCCGACACTGACGCGCTTGACATTTGACATATATGTGGTGTCTAACCTCCTTTGCAAGAAATGGATCGTTTTCCGCTTGAACAACGTTGGGATATATTGAAAAATTATTTCCAAAGTGAATGCTGTGTTGCAGAAGCAGTGAGAAAATTGAAGTGAGAATTGGTGTAAGAACGTTCTTAAGAAAAGTTCGTGAAACTGGCATGCTTATGGATAACAGAAGTCATCCACGTGCTCGTCCAGTGCGCGCAGTTGAAAGAATTGCTGCTGTTGTCCAAAGTGTGTGTGTAAACTCAAGAACAACTCGTCACAGAGCACAACTTAATGTCAGTCGCACTTCTCTGAGGAGAATATTGCATAAATACCTCGGATTATTGCTTACAAGTTGCAACTTACTCAAGAGGTAAACGAAAATGACCATCCACTTCGTTATTGCTTCTCCGTGTGGGCTTTAAATGAGTTTGAAAATGACGCCGATATCAATCGAAAAATCATTTTTTCGGACGAAGCTCATTTTTATCTTGGAGGACATGCTAATAAACAGAACTGTAGGATTTGGGGAATCATCATCGGATCATAGAGAAGCCAATGCATCCTGCAAGAGTGACTGTTGGGTGTGGTTTTGGAGTGGTGGCATCATTGGTCCAATCAAAATGAAGATGATAACAGCGTTACAGTAAATGGAATGCGTTACAGAGACAATATGTTAACTGATTTTTTGTGGCCGCGATTATGAAGCAACGTGTCACACAAGCCGCGAAACAATCGATTTTTTGCACACTAAATTCGGTAACCGTGTTATCAGCCGTTTTGTTGGAGACATTAATTGGCCATCGCCCAGCTGCGATTGAACACCGTTGGTCTATTTTTTATGGGGATATGTTAAGGACCGTTGTTACTTCAACGATCCACAAACACGTTGACGCACTGAAGGAAAACATAAATCGAGTTATTCGTGCAATAGAGCCACAAATAATCTAAAATGTACTGCAAAATTGGGTGTAAAGAATGAACTACTGCCAAGCCTGCCGCGACGGCCATTTAACTGAAATTGTTTTTTTATAAATAATGGGAAGGCATACTTTCTTGAATAAAGCAACAATTAATTAAAAATATTCAACGATGTAGTTTTAACAGCAATTTCAAACAGAAATCAGATGGCCCATCCTTTAATAGGAGTATGTTTTTATTTTAAAATAAGATTGCTCGTGACATATAGGGCCGACTCTGTCTTTTGCGTCCTCAATTTTTTTTATTCGACCTCTATTGATGCGCAATAGTAAACAATAACAACAATAATTATAACGGAATTTAACTATCTATTTCACCCATTTATAGGTATTTAGAAACCGTATAAAGCGTTTATTAATCGTTAATATTTATTCTATTTCATTTATGGAAAGTTAATACTTTATAAACATCAAAAAATTCGGTAAACTTTCGGGAGATTAAAATAAAAAAAAAAAAATAAAAAAGGGTAAAAAATTAAACAAAAAAAGATTAACATATCTTTACATTTTAATTTCTTTTATTAATATATAAGTCTTGAATTCTTGTCGGTTACGTTATCTTTCGAAAATGAAAATATGGTAAAAATAGATTTTAATAATAAGCTGGGTTATGATCTCAAACGAATAAATTTGAACTCGATTTTTTTATACTCGCATCCTCACAATGGGTGATGTACATTTTATATATAATGTTTGGTCTATAATAAAAAGTCATCAAATCTGGCACGGAACGAGAGAGATAGTAATAGCGGTCATATCGAAGCTTTTCGGTTATATCAAACTTTTGACAATTGTAAAATAAATAATGGCTGTCATATAAGGTGACAGTCTTGACAATTAAATAAGGTTATAAATTTATGATTAGGAATAGAAATACGTCTTTATGTACTCGGCCACCTTTGATGACGTTTTTCTTTTGCATGGCTCTATACTTTAACAGATTCATTCGAATAAATATTTGCACGATCATTGACTATAAAGATTTAAAAATAAAATATATTTTTTTAAATATGTAAGTAAAAGTTTTACTTAACTCAACGTCGTCAAATTCTTTATAAAACATGATGTTTGAAATATTGTAAAATAATACTTTCACTATAATTTCTAGTAATCAACAACGTCTTTAAAAAAGTGATTGACTGTTTTATGCGTTTTGTAACAAAACGCATAAAACCAGTAACTAAAATATATTTTTAGAGAGCACAAAAGGTACACTGTTCTTGTTTATCGTTGTGTAAGAATTTGAGGAAGACAATTCAAGAATGTATTTATGAAGGTATAAATAGGTAATGCAAAGTTTATACCGCAAAGGTATAAATATGCAAATACGTTTGTTTATCTTTTTTACACTTACTTGAATGTTTTTTTATATGAATGTTTGCATACTGAGTTTGGCTTCAAAGCCAGTGAATAATGATAATGTATAATGTACACAAAACGAAGGAAAACCAATGTGGCAACTCTTCATTCTTCATAAATTCCTAAATATTATTAAAGTCATTATATTAAATTGAAGTTAAATGTTCATAAATGTACAGTGTGTCTCATATTTTTTTCATAATCTCGTATTAGTGCATGTTTTAACTACATTATTTTGCCCAAACTGTGGGTCAAATTTGATATTTGAAATAAAAAAAAGTCAACCTACTGCTCGTATATATAAAATGGAAACATATGTATGAAACACATGTCTTCCGATTTTATGCATGAGTCCATTCATTCTACGTATTCTCTGCCAATTGCACAGATATTCCAAACTTTTTGATATTTTCAGTTTTTCGATATTCATATTTATCTTATAATAAAATTTATTAAATGCTCTTCTATTAAACTTTTGTAGTAGGTATACCCAAGTAAATATATGTCTACAATTTTGATAGAAAACTAAAAATTTGTAAAACTATGAATTTTTAATGCCAAATTATTGTGATTTTGAGCTTCTTTCTCTGAAAAATTGTTAGGTACAGTATTTTAATTACTTAGCGTTGTTTTAAAAACTAAATTTGTGATACAAATATACAAGTTTGAAAGTCCAGTGAACTACATGATATTTTAGATTTTATAGCATTTTTATTATCCTCTCGTGACTTTTTCTCCTTTCGCCCGCCCTTTATAGAGTCAGTCCTTTGAAATAACAAAATTAGTCTTACATCATTTAAAAATAACTAATATATTAAACGGTTTAATTCTAATGATACTCCATAGGATGCAAAGTGAAAACAAAACGTATTATGAAATTTTTTAGTTTCATCTCTATTTGTGTTAAAAATTTGGAAGAAAAATGAAGCTGTTGTATGTTTTATATATATATACTTATATATATATATTTAAATGCAGTATTAGTTATACAATTCTAAAAAATCACGTGTAAGTGGCAATTGTTCTAATTGAATGTTTTTGCAAAAACGGAATTTCCAATATTTTCTATTTGGAGGTACAGAGATATTAAACTTCACGAGGTTATTGGTCTCTGACAGTTTTTGCATATGTATATTTCAAAAACTATCAGAGATAAATTGTGTATCACTGTATGCAGAAAAAAAAGTAGATCCTATCATTTTTGAAAAAATATGGAGAGGATTCTATATCAAATCATTGGGTCAATTGCTACTGACCCCCCGATTTTTAACACACTGTACAATTAATACTACATTTAAAAAGTACAATAGCGTCATTTTTTTTATCGTGAATATAAACTGAGATAGAAGGGGGATCGATTCTTGATCACTCTCCCCATATACCTTTTGCTGTAAAAAAAATGTAGGTGTCATTTTTGAAAAAACATGCAGGGGATTCCATTTAAAATCATTGGGTAAATTGCTATTGATCCCCTTATTTTTAACACACTGTACAACTAATACTACATTTAAAAAATACAATAGCGTAATTTTTTCCACAATTTTTGTTGTAAATATAAACGGAGATAGAAGGTGTATCGATTCTCGATCAATCATCCCGTACATAAAGAGACGCAATCAGCTATGTATAATTTCAAACTTTTTTGTCTGCACTACCACTTTTAACCGCATCATTTCCATAATACGAGGCACTGAATTGACGGAACTCACCCTGAAGCGAGAGACTTCAACGTTCACGCAGGCGACGAACCCGTCAGGGATAGAGGTCGCGACAGAATACTAGAATAGTATTTAACTTATGGGAACGCCCGCAATAACGCTTCAGCATGCGAACTTTCAACGGGACACTCGATTCTCGAGAACCGGCCGCCGCACATAAAAACTTACCAATTGTATTCCAACAAGTAGCGGCGAAGAAGCACTTTAAATGAACTATCGTGCGGATGCTCAGTCGGTGTATATAGCCGTCCTACATCCCCACAACTCCGTAACCTACATAGGCGCGCTGCCCCACGGCTCCCCTAGCCCCTCGGAGCCTCTTCGCGTTTATCACTCTGACATTTGACCACTATCACTATCGCAGAAGATTCACACGACAATTAGAGTAAAGCGGGGCGCAAGTGCGCGCTTAACATATAATTACACAGGCCTACAAAAAATTTTTTTTGGTGCAGCTCTGTTTGTATCTATGGTCGGTAAGGTAGGTAGTATGAACTAAATTGCCTTTAGTTAATGTCAACTGACAGCCTACTTTTTTACAGTTTTACAGTACTAGACAGTTTACCTACTATTCTCATTTTAATTCTTTTCCGGTCTTATTTGAAAAAATTGGTCAATTTTGCAATAACTCCTATAAAATTTATCTTATTATTTTATAATGGCAAGTAAGTTGAGATGTTGTACTAACAATCCTGATATGTTTTGTTACATTTGTGGTGAATACATATTGAAAGATCAGCGAAAATCGATTACTGGCACTGTAATTCGCTTGTATTTTGCCTACTTCGGTATTGAAATTCGTTGAAGTGTTGGTGCCTCATAGTGTTTGTAACATGTGCATTGAACATTTGCGGCAATGGGAAAAAGGAACGCGAAAATCTTTGAAGTTTGGAGTACCAATGATTTGGCTAGAACACAAAAATCATCATAACGACTGTTATTTTTATATGACGAATGTAGTGGGCATCAACAAAAACAATCGCTACAAGTGGAAGTATCCCAATATTTCTTCAGCTATAAGACCTATTCCTCATTCAGACACTGTTCCAATACCAGTTTCTTCATCAGGCAGTACAGGAATCTGAGGAGGATCAAATGGAAGTTTCTGAAGAAGATGATGATTTTGAATACTGTGGAGAAACAACAAATCCTAAAACATTTTCACAAAGTGAACTTAATGATCTCATCGGAGACTTAGGTCTTTCAAAAGAGCGTGCTAAGTTCTAGCATCAAGATTAGAAGAAAAAAATTGCCTTTCCTCTGGTGTACGAATTACTTTATATCGCATGAGACAACGAAACTTATTGCTTTTTTTCTTCTGATGAAAATTTGGTATATTGTAATGATGTGAACGGCTTGCTGGCTTTCATGGGCTTGAATACTTATCATGCAAGTTATTGGCGTCTCTTTATTAACAGTAGTAAGAGAATTCTCAAAGCAGTCCTTTTACATAAAGGCAAAATACAATATTTTGAACATCTTGTAATTGGGCGAGTTGTGTCGACTTAAAGATGGTTAATTTTTTGTTGGGTCAACAGAGTGGTTATACGAAATACCCTTGTTTTATTTGTTTCTGGGACAGTCGAGCCAAATCAAGTCATTGGACACAAAAAAAATGGCCTATGAGTGATGTTTTTGTTGTTAGTGAAATAAATGTCATAAATAGCCTTGGTTTCCCAGAGTTCATTTCAATTTCATTCTACCACCTTTGCACATAAAGTTAGGGCTCATGAAAGCAATTCTTTTAAAGCTCTGGAAAGAAATGAGATCTTCACAGAAATGTTCATTTCTCAGAAATTTCCTAGATTTCTGAGAAATTAAAAGCAGGGATTTTTGATGGGCCTCAAATAGGTCAATTAACTAGGAGCTCTACAAATTTTAAAACTTTATGACTAAAATAGAACGACTTGAGTGGAAATCTTTTGAGCGGTTGCACAAAAATTCTTGAAACTATAAGGCTGATAACTATAAAGAGTTAGTCGGAGGATTTAATTAGACTGTTATGAAGCAAAAAGTGCACTCTCCATCTTGGACTTTCCATAATCATATGGAAAATCACCTTCAACATATTTAGGAGGCATTAGCGAAGAACAAGGAGGACGCTTCTTTCAAGATATAATAAATGAGAATGGTGCCAGTGGGCCATGACGGCCGATTATTGCTGGGACTTATGCGTGATTGCCCAAACAATTTTACTCAAGAAAATCACTCAACACAATTCATGTTTAATCCCACAATAATTGATATTTTTGTGAAAATGTCTTTTTTCTATCTGATAAGACCAGAGCTGATATAAAAATGCTGGTTTTTTTGTATCAGCTCCCAACATACTAAAATCTAAAATCTTAGCCTGTGTGTAGACGTGTTTAGTTTTTCCTATAAAATATTTTTTTTATTTGATCGTTTACCAATGAGAATATGTACAGGGTTTCCTGAAAATCGGTGATTTCAAATCACTCTCCCTTCTTTTTAAGGGGCCATAAAATGTTTTGATTGGCTCCTTATAAAGTTATTAAGAAAGTTTAAACGTAATGGTTTCATTTGTTTTGTTGATACAAGTTAAAACTAAATCGTTAGGAGTAGCTAGCCAATAATAGTCATCATTAGGGTCGGAAAAAGTAATTGTCATACAAGCCGGCACTTTACAACTCTATGATAATTAGAAGTATAAATTATAAGTTTTCAAGTATATTTCTTCCTCTCTATACCCACGTCACTGTCCGTTCGTAGAATTCCCGTATGTAATATTTTTAAAATTATTCAAGGTCATGCGTTTTACCGACACTTCAATTTCATGAAACATTCTTTTATACAAAAATATAGACCTTCACAAGAAAAATTTTTTGGGATTTGGTAGTTTTTTGAAATAATATTTAGTCCACGAATATTGAGGTCTTAAATATATTAAAATAATGGGTGGCAACATTCAAAAAAAATTTGATATAGGTATCTTACCGTTATTTGTAGAGGAAATCAGCTCGCCTGTCCTTATTGTTCACAAAAATGTTAATCGCCTTTTCATTAAAGTCCCGGATTTGTTTCACAAAATTTAATATCTACAATTAATTATTTGTTTTAAAATATGTTGTTTTTATCCACATTTTCATTATGCTTATATTTTCAATAAGCACTATCAAGCTGTTGCCTTATGTTTACCTTTCCCAACACACTAAAATCCTAAGATGTTATGTAAATGTTTTTCATTGTAGCTAGCATGTTTCTTAGTCGTGTCATTTAAATGTTTTAAATCACTCACCCCTTCTTGAGTCAATCCACTTTGGTTGCCACCCATCACTAAACAAATAAAACAAAACAGTTTGTTTCTTTTAGGACACATAACCACTTAAATCTGTCGTAGGCACTACTATTAAAATTTCGTGAATAATTCCGCGATTTTCCTACGTCTGTTTTGGAAATAATCAAATCGGGTATCGGCCTTCCTAACCGTTTAATATCCGTTCGGATCTCGTATGTAATATCTTTATTAGTCAAAAAAAGTCCACCGAATTCATTTTGAAACGTTTCACAATCAACAACAGTGAAAAAACACTTCTCAGCGAAGAAAATAAACAACCACTAAAAAAGGTCACTCAACAAGTCCGACCCGTTCAGCTGATTATCGAACGATTTAACGACGTCTGTCTGCTGCAATGGTCTCCAAATATTAACAGTCACCGAAAAAGCCCGATTAAAAACGTGGGCTGCTGTGTGCCCTCGGCCACTGCGCGAAATGTGAACTAGGTGGCTCGATGCGAATTCAGACTACGGTGGCTCGAACTCGATCGATAGTCTGTCATATATATGTGAAAAAATCATTATTTGTCCTATATAATGAATATGAATAGTTTGTCGTATACAATTAAATGATATAATTGAAACAGTAATTTATAGTAAATTAACACAAAAGAAATATTTTCCATTGAAATTTGGGCTGGGCACGTGCTCTCTGTCACCTTTATTACCAGTCGCCACTGGTTAGTGATACAAACAGCTGTGTGACATTCGCGAAAGTAATGTGCGTGGTGCGTCGTCCTCTGTCCATGTGAACTATTTGGAATTTATAGCTTTAACTTCAGTAGATGTGGAACAATCATTTTTCCTTTATAAACATATATCAGGCCAAATCGCTCACATTTAAGGAGAATAAATGCAGAAAGACTACTGGTCGTGGTAACGTACCTAATGCAATGAGGACAGTTGGTATTTCTCAAAGTATGTAAATAAATATAATTCAAAATTTTGTAAATATCTAATAATTAAATTTAGAAACTTTTTTGTTTTGTCCATTGGTAATTAAACGCGCCATAGAGGCGTACGCATTATAATTGTAATACACGAAAGTAACTAGTAGTGTTTCTCACGTTTGCCATAGTTTATTATGAAATAATATTATACTATTCACATGGTACTACATTAATGGCGAATTATTAGTTTTATGGAACTAAAAATATTAAACTTGTGCCACACCTTCCATGTAGCCCTCATTTAACCCCATACAACTATTGTATGTCCCCTCAAGTAGAAAAATACCTTAAAGGATGGCGGTTTCAATTAGATTTAAATAGAAGGATTCAAAAACGATTTTAAAGTGGTTCTCAAATAATTAATTTGATTATGCCTTTGAATTTTGAACAGTGGCAGAATCGTTGGGATAAGGAAATATTCCTTTACAGAGGAGACTATATACTTAGAATGTGATAGAAGTAGTGACGTTGAAGATGAATTACAGTACACCAAGAATAATAGATTTGTCCGCACATTGCGCACAACGAACTTAGTACGAGGTAGAACGACCATAAACAAGAGATACCCACAGTACTTATCGATGCGTTTACGACTGAAGCTACAAAAGAAACGAGTACAGTTTCAGGTTTTGTCCACAGCGGCGGGGGGCAAAGCTACTTTTGGTACAATGTAATATTCCTATGACACTGACAGCACAAATACATCATTTTATATACTAGTCTTAGTAATTGTTGAAAACCTCTCGTACATTATCCACTGCCTGTGAGTGTTCGGCACATGGCAATCTCATACTTTTCCCGATGAGAGCTGTCATACGGATTTTGCTTCATTTTACCCTACGGATTTTGCTTCATTTGTGCTCGCTGGCGATTGTGGACTTTTGGCGAATTTGGAATTCTGAGGTTTTGTACCTGCAATACGGTATATGCGTAGTATCCGCAAATATTTGTAACTCAACCCGCGTCTGGTTCAATGTTTGTACAAGTAAAAGTGTAGAGAAAATAACGGCAAATAATAAAATAAAATTATTGTTACTAAGAAATCGCGTATTGCATGCAACTCTCTCGTGAATTTTATGTTTCCGACACTTATTATAGGCATGACCTTTCGCTCAGCTAGACCCTCTGAAGATGCTTACAGTACAGGTGGACGCGGATGAAACTATCGACAACATATTTGTTTCAGTTTAGACACGATCATGATTTCTTAAATCTAAACATAAAACTAATTTTTATTATTAGTTAACTATTAGGTCCCCAAAAATAAGATAGTATAGATATATAGAGATATTTACAGGGCAAAGTATCATTAAAAAACAAATCAAGCGTTAAACTAAATATTGGACAAACCGTAGAAATTTCGAAATGAGTATTAAAGAGCATAGAATAAGCCAAAAATTTTGTTAAATGTTAGTTTGTTAAATTTTGTTAGACAAAATCTTCCTTAAAAATATGTTAATTTCAAAATAAAAGATTATCTATATTTAGGGAAAATTCCAACCCCCTTTTTAACATGACCCTTCCAGGTAATAAGGTTGTATCTTTATATATAATTATCTTGAACTATATATGTTGCAAATTTAGTCTACAGTATGCATAAAAGCCCTTGTGTTGTTAAATAATTATCATGTGGTGAAATAATTATCATATTGATAAAATAAAGGGCAAATCTAAAAACTGAGTGAAGTTTATTCGTTAGTTATATAAAAAAATATATAAATCTACATAATTATGTACTTAAAAATATATAAATGTACAGGGTTTTTGGGTGTTTCCGAATGAAAAATCATAAACTATGTCAGTAAATAATAGAGGTTAATGTTAAAGTAAGCCTTTTTTGAACTAAACATACCTTAGTCCAATGATTTCCAAGTCAATATAAATCTTTAATAATACGAGTAAGTAAATAAAATAATCTACTTCGCAAATAATTACTAAAATAATCTACTTCTTACAATGAATTCTCTATTACTTTGCCAAACTTTGGTGAAATTCGAAATAAACAATGTCAGCACTCAACAGAAATCACTTTAACTATTTATCAAACTTTTTATGGTGAGTTTCAGATGTTGGCGGTTTGGCGACAATTGCAGTAAAATCCTAAACAGAATTTGTGTGATAATAGTACCTGTTTTTAAATAAATGTCATTTGAGACTAAATAATGATACATGATTATTGCGATAAATTTCGTCAATTTTCGCTGCTTATATTCTCTACTTTCTTAATAAATTACCGATAATAAATCAAAATAACAATATACAGTGTGGAACAGCCAAATGGAATAAATTCAGTAGCTCCATTATTATACATTTTTTTAGAAAATCCCGAGACACTTCAATTTCTAATTCTAAAATGACATTTTGCGACTTAAAAATGTCATCCCTAAATTCAACCCCCTTCAGGTGACAGCTACAACCACTAAATTTTCAAATTGGAAGTAGGGGCTTGTGATACTTCATTTGAAAGGTCTTTTCATTCTCCATTCGACATTCCCTACTATAAGACAAAAACTTACTAATAAATACGTACAATTTTTTGCTTGACAATCGAACGACAAAAACGAGCAAGCAGCAAAAAAACAAAGCTGAAATTTAAGAAGTTGGCCATTATCAGCTTTAGTGAAATTACCTAGAAACGTGCTTGTCATTGTAACAGTAGTTAACAGTTATCAGTGTTAAACTTTTTGCTTTAGTTTTCGTGTTGAAATTCAGAGAGATGGTTTACCTAACAGAAATGCATAAGATAACGATTCTGCAGATGATTGGTTACGGAGACAGAATACGAACGCAGGCCGAAGTTGTTCGCCTATTTCAAGAAAAATATCCGGAGTTGCCGCTGATATCTCAAGGTACCGTAAGTAAAATAGAGAAGCAGTTTCGGGAACGTAGACATGTGCGACAGCTAAAGAAAAAATCCTCCCAATAAACTCAGTGATGATCAGAAATTGGATGTAATGCTTATGCTTGAAGAAAATCCACATATGTCGAGTCGTCAAACAGCTTCAGCATTAAATATTAGCCATTCCTCGATTCTTCGCATATTAACAGAAAATCAGATGCACCCATATAAACTGGTACCAACTAATGAGCTCGCGGAACACGATTTTGATAGACGAATTCTCTTGTGTGAACAAATGATGCAAATGATAGATGACAGTATTTTACAAATAGAAAATGTTTTATTTTCGGATGAATCTACATTTACACTTCACGGCCATTTTAATCGCCAAAACTGTCGTTACTGGTCGAGAGAAAATTTTCTCTGGATGAGGGTTTTACACAGGGATATGTAAAAAGTATGGTCTACAAAACCAAACACGACGATTTAGCTGACTTAAGAAGAAGTCACTTGCAATTAAGTCACTGACTTAAGAAGAAGAAGTCACTTGTAATTAGGTCGATTACCCCGCAGATGTTAACTAACGTTAGAAGACATTTCTATTTACGTCTAGGATGCTGCCAAGATGCTGGAGGCATGCATTTTGAATATCTACTGCATTAATAATGATTTGTTTTTATTTTAATGTAACGAATTTCCTACGCTGGAGAAACTATACTTTTTTATTAATTTCTGCAATAAAATTTAAAACCATAGCAGTTTTAAATAGAGAATGAAAAGACCTTTCAAATGAAGTATCACAAGCCCCTACTCCCAATTTGAAAATTTAGGGGTTATAGCTGTCACCTAAAGGGGGTCGAATTTGGGGGCGACGTTTTTACGTCGCAAGATGTCATTTTAGAATTAGAAATTGACGTGTCTCAAAATTTTCTAAAAAATGGGGCTGCTGAATTTATTCCATTTGGCTGTTTCCCACTGTATAATAAAGATAAGGGTTCTCGCTGTGAAAAGTTTGTTGTACATCCATATAATTATATTCTAAATTACTTTGTGCTCTGTTATACGTTTAGTTATTTCGTAAGTCAACAATGGTCAATTAACTTTCTTAGTAATAAAGACACGTGATCACATGGCTAAATTATCCGATTAGCTCTTATACTTCATATTGTATTGGAACATTTTTATTAAAGCAGATTATTATTCAAATTACATATCTCACTTTTCCTTTTGTTAAAAATTCTTTGAGTATTAAGTATCTGAATAGTCCTTTAATTCGAATGTCCTAACATAGTTGCCAAGTCTGTTAGGTCTGACAGCAACCTGTTGACAAAGATTTAGTAGATGTCTCTGATTGTGGCACTCCGATGTCACTGTCTGATGTACTTCAACAGAGTATGTCGGAAACTTAAGATGTTGTGGCGAAATCGTCGTACAGCATGGATCACGCCGGCCAGCCGTGACATCGCAGCCAACAAAACAAGGGTAGCCAGCGACACCTCACCGCATTGCGAAAGCCTTTCGATCCTTCCGCGTAGCGGAAGTTTGAATTTCTTTCGAGCAGCCCATCCAGAAGAAGGCCCGAATATACGCGTACCGGCCAACAGGGTATATAGATGCATATGGACGCGGCGATGAGTTAGTCTTTGAAATAAGTCGATGCGAGCTTCATAAAACATTCTAATATAAATTGTACATATATATAACTTAGCGAAAAGGTCAATAACGATGTTTCTGAAGGGATTGTTTAATACAGCTGTTTAATCTGATACTGAAAAATACATATGTGTATTAAGTAGGAAAATTAAGAAAAAATATAAATTTATGCTTAGATTAAATGTTCAAACTTCAATTTGAATGCACAAATGAATTCGGTGCTTTACTTTGTCAAACATGTTTTCCAACTGTCGGGGGGCTATATTAACAATGTTAACACAAACGTCTCTCACAGCCTCAAAAAGTTCTTTGATAGTATGATGTGTGCTTCTAAAAACTGTGTTTTAGGGAAATTAAGAATAAATATATAGGTATATTTATTTTTAGATTAAATGTTCAAACTGTTGTTCTTCAATTTGATTGAAAATACCTTTTCGTAAGTTCATCGTCACGTACAAGTCATTGATAAGGAGTAATAAATCATTGCAATATCTTTCAGCAGTTACCATTTGGTTAAAAAATATTGGTCCAATGATTCGCGTTCTCCCAATCGCTAACTAAATACGATTTTTTTTTGAGGCCTCATTACAAAAGATACACTTATTGAGAATGTCATCGTTGTTCAGGTTTTCCAAAAACCATTGGTAGTAAGCTATTACTCCAAAGGGCCTGAGGTCTTGGACTACTTAAATTTTATAGGGATATATCCACATCTTTTTTATTATAGCGTGGTAGATTATTATGGATAACTACATTTCCTGTGACAGTTTCGCAATTGATTTGTTGGGTGAGCTCTCCATTTTCCCTGGTTTACGGATTACTGATCCAGTTCCCTGTTTGTCAACGTAAGCATTAAATTAATTTATAAGCTATCTGTAAGTTGTTACAAGATCAGGAAACTGTTAATGGAACTCTTGTAGTTCATACAAGAGTTTAATAGAGATTAATTAATTGTAACAGTAAACATCTATTACTACATCTGCCATTTCAAAAAACATTTTCAAGGAGTAAGCTTTGTGCGGTAATTTCAGCTTATTATAAATATGTAATTAAAATTATGAATATGTAAAGCATTGTATGCTTTACAACTTGACTTTTTGATCTTAAAAATGACAAGTGCTGGAAAAATAGTGGTGGAAAAATAATCTCAAAAACCTATTCTGTTGAACGAAATTTAAGATGTGTTTAACTTTATGAGATTTACGATTTCAATAGCAAAGTGCGATCATTAACGGCTTTTCAACGTATTTAATGTACGCGTAGGATTTACACGAAAAATCAAATAAGCAAAAACTTTCTATGAGGAACAATGTCATGGTTAGGTGTGTACAGAGAGATTTTTAATCTTTTTTTATCATCAGGCGGACACGCAGGTATTCATTCAGGTCTCAGTGTGCTGTGCCCTCAGGGGATATGAGACATTACCTTACAATAGTACCTACTTAATCATTAAAGGTCAACAACCGACATTTTCACTCGCGATATTTAAAAGGATTACCAAGAGGAAATACTTTATTAGTTTGTGTTTCATTACATGTTTACAATCTTTTGGAAATATTGATATGCGTGCATTAGTATACAGTATAGCCCAATGCATTTTTGTAGTTTCAGGCAAAATAACTGCATATTCACAATGAGGGAAATCTTAAGAGGTGAAGTGGAATTAGATGTAGAAGGAATTATTTTTCTTAAATATCCCCATAAATTTCCGAAAAATAAAGAAGAATCAAGATATATGTAATATAATATCTAGGGTCCGGAAAGTTTGTCACAAAGCAGTAAACTGCTTAAATACACGTAACTGGTAAACTGCGCTCAACTATCCAGGGCTCCAGTCGGGACCTGCGTACTACGGCGCACACAGAGTCCCAGCGCGTGACCAGGCACGGTCAGTGGCGTACGTATGCATGGGCAAGAATACAGTTTTACACTTTATCGTAGAGTTGTATGGTACCAACCCTGCGTTACAGCACACATTTCCGGATCCTATACCTGCATATGTATATCCAATAGTTTTGATTTAAAAAATATGCAAAAATCATTTTTTTTTTTAATAGGAACCTATATTTCTAACGAATTCATATCTCAAAATAAACATAACGTTCTGTTAGATTGCGTCTAAACACAGATGTTTTCATAAAATTTTCAATAAAAAATTCCATTGTTTCAAATAAGTTTTTTGTTATTTTGAATATCTTAATTGGCTATATCCTCCAGTTGACAATAAAATGTTCTAGAATTGTCACACTAGATTATTTGAGATTTTTAAAGCAATTGATCGTTTTCTCGCAGTTATAGCCCTTATTTTGAAAAAAATATACCATCAATATCAACTTTTATTATCTATTGAAATATATTGATTATTTGAAAGTTTTTTAGTCTATTTACAATGAAGATGTCTATTTGCAATGTATTTTTACTTGATAGAAATGTGTAAAATCTGTACTAATTCCACAGACATACAAAAATCTCAAATTGTCAAATTTTGTATATAAGACATTTTGTTTATGGATGACAGTATTCGAATAAAATGCGAAATGTCTTTAGAATACCCTAACGAATAAAAAATGCAATAATATACAGAGTGTTCCATTTAAAATAAGCAAATTGACATCTACTTCCGATATGAACAGAAGTCCTTCATCTCTCAATATATTTTAGTTAAATAGAACGTGTCAATTTTACTTTACTGAAACATTGTCAGAATTTTATTGTCCGTAGATTTTCCAAAATAATACTCAAATATCTAGAATTTTAGATTTACATTCAGAAATACCCAAAAACAACAATTAAAATAACGAACGTAATATTACTTACATAATATATGTATACACTCGAACCCCTCTTATTTCACCTTCGCTTAATTCACATCCTCTGTTATTTCACCACGTTTCCCCCTATTAGGTCGCGAAACCGTCCCGGTTAAGTCGCCGCCTCTAAAAGTTTGGAAATTGGATTCTCGCATGAATATGTACAATATTTATTGAAAAAAATTATTGTGTAATAATTTATTGATGTTTTAATTTATTGATAAGTGATTGATTTAAAATAGGTTAGGTATCTTTTAAAAATATTTAATCTTTAAAATATTCATTCAAGTGGAAAATTGAACTTTGTCACGCACGACTGGGTATACTTACATTGATTTATCGTTCAGTTGGCTCATTTTTCGTTATAACAAGTGTTGTGGTATATCTATAAATATTTCTTTTTGCAGTTAAAACACAAAAAAGTTGAGGTTATGATCGCGACTTAAGAGAGGCAAAATTTCGCGACTTAAGCGAGGTAAGCACGGATCTGGCGACTTAAGAGGGGTTCGAGTGTATATCAGAAACAGAGTTTTTTTTTTTTCAGGAAATAAGACTCAATTTGACTGAAGTAACCTCTGAAACTTTCCTTTTCGGCCTATTCATTTGGATTCTTTTATTGTAAAAAACTATATATTATGTATTATTTAAAGTGTAAACTATAAAATTGTACAAAAAAATATGTTAATCTGACAACCTCCTAAATTGCCTAGAATATTACACACATATATCTCTAACTATAGAGATATTATTTTATAATATTTGTGAGGTGTAATTACGTATATTAAACCATGAAGAAATGAAAACAATCTGAAGTAAATTAAAACAAAATTAGTATAAACACATCGCTACCGCGTTGTGCAATACACTCGAGTAAAATTCCAATTCATCATGTTTAAAAACATTTTCACTTCGAAAAGGGCATTAGGTCACACAGAATTTCTCTAACGGTATTCCTATTATTGCCATTTTTATGTTGAGTAAAAATATCAGTTTTCATGCATGATCTCTTATCTTTATTATGTTTGTTAAACGTTTATAATTACATAATCTGTGTTAAAAAGTAAGTATTTTAATGATTGCCAAATACTTAACAGTGATAGCGGGAACTTATTTTAAAGGCATTTTGGTAAAACTATTAGAAGCTAATTTATTTATTTTTAAACAATAACATCGGACCGACCGAGAACATTGCAATAAATATTAACGTCATATGCGTAACAGATTATTGCAGTTCTGTAGTGGGTGTCTGAATACGATGGGTCTATATCGATATCACAAGAACTATGTATACCGAAATTATAAAAATTTGGTGACAAAGTGACGTTGATATGACTATTTAACTAAAATATTTTGACACATCTGCGACTTTGCTTAAACCGGAAGTATAAGTATATTTTCATGTCTACTTTCAATGGCATACCGTGTATACTATTTTTTTTACCGAAAAACGATATATGTACTATGTAAATCGTTGGTGAACAAAAGTTATAATTAAAAGTTAAAGAACAAGGTGAAATTAAAAAACGGTTAATTTTGTTAAATCAAAAAGTAAAAATATACGAATGAACCAAAATAAAACAGCCTAAATGTTATGGTACATGTTTCAAGTGTCTACCAATACACATCTATACACTTCTGAAATCTAAATACCAAAATAATAAATGAATTACTTAATTTCTGGAGCAATACCTTGAAATTTGCTGACGGCGCAACTTTTCAGGGGTTTGCGGATTGAGATTGTAACATACATCCTTAATATACCTCATACAAGAAAATCTGGCACTATTCATTCCGTTGAGTGTGCGCTTGCCACTCAATTGGTCAGCACTTCCTATCCACCGCTCCCCAAGCCTATTCCCAAAGCTTTCTGTTGCAAAATTCCTTACGTTAGGTTACGAATAATGACATGGAGCACCATGTTACTGAAAAAATATTGAATAGCTGTTTTTATTCTACTCCAACTGAGGGTAAAAATAAATCTGCAACATATTCGTATAAACTTTGCCGGTAATTTTTCCCCTGTTGAGAAAGAAAGGACCATATTTTTTGTTTGGATATCGCACTTCTCACGTTTAATTTTGGAAAGTCTTAGCAATAATGAAATGACAATTCCAGAGATGTCTTAATTTAAATTAATTAAGTAAGTAAATTTTTCTTTAATTTTGTTCTGTCAATTTCAATGACTAGCTCATTTTCAAAGTACAATGTAAGAAACCATACATTGTTAGAAATCGGAAGAATGCAGCTTTTGTTTGGTGTAAACATATGCCGAGTGTTGTGTTGTTGTGAATTTTTTACATTGAAATTGATCATATTTTAAAAACTTCCTGTAGGGCAAGGAAAAAGTTTTTAATATAATACGAAAAAAACTTATTGAGGAATTAAATCAATTGGCGAAAACCGCATCATTATAAGTTCTCTGCGTCTAAAGATATTTACGATCAAAATGGGTCACAATTTTCTATGACGTCCAAAACATGATGTTTTCAAAAATCAAATTACTAACCCATTTTGAAAATAAAGTGTAACAAACTATAATTTTTGGAAAGCGGAAGAATTCAGCTTTTGTTTGGTGTAAACAGATACAGGGTGTTGCATTCATAATAGTGGCGAACCATATTTTAAAAACACCCTGTAGGACAATTAATAAAGTTTTAACGAACTACGAAAAAAACTTTTTTAAACAGTGAATCGACTGGCGAAAACCGCATCCTTCCAAGTTTATTCTGTCAAAATATATTTCCGATCAAAATGGGTCAGAATTTTCTGGGACGTTAAAAACGCAATGTCTTAAAATAAAATTACTAACCTATTTTGCAAGTAAAATGTAACAATCTACAAAGAGTGACCGCAAAAATAGCTGTTTTTTAGCCCGTTTTCTGGACCTCGTTAGAGAATCGTAGAAAGATGCTAAATATATTTGGCAGGTACCAAATTACTCGTCATGAAAAATCAAGATGAGCATGTTTTTTAGTTTTTTTAAAAATTTTTTGAAAATCACCCCTATTTAGGGGTTGAAAATACCCAGTGATTTTTTTATTGAATTAATGTTAAAAAATTAATGTGATGTGTTTATATGCTTGATGAAAACTTGTGATGGTCAAAAATTCACACTTAAGAGGGTGAAATCATCCCCTTAGTATAAAAAAATTGAAAACCAAAAAATTCTGAAAAAAATATTTATGTCGAATCGTAAGAAAAATTACTTTCTACCGATATTTATGAAAAAATAACTCCCATCCCCAAGGAGCCACCCTTAAACATCAAAAGGTAAGATATTTCCATACGAATCTGAGAAAATATTCTAACATTTTTTTTATACAGGGAGGTAGACTTGATTTTTATAAAAACAGCCCTTCTGAAGGGGTGAAATCATCACATTAATTTTTTAACATTCTTCAATAAAAAAATGTAATGAATATTGTTTTTAGTTTAATTGATAATATTTAAATGTTTCACTTTTTGGATATTTTCAACCCCTAAATATGAATACTAATAGTTTACAGGAAACTGTTTGTTTGTCCCCATTCTAGTTTCAACAAGATATGGAATGATGATAGAATTCGCAGTCAAATTCGAGTCAAAAACAAATAATGTGATGCATCTATTCACATAAAAATTAAGAAAATTAATAGGCATACTATTAGAAATGCTATTCATTTAAAACATGGCCTTTCTGCTGTAGTAATTCTGCTGTAAAATGTAAGTATTTTAATTCGTTATGGTTTCTAGGGAGCCTAATAATGTTGTTATATGGCTAAAATATATTTTTGAGTTTTATTTTCATTTGACGGTATACGTAGGTATGTACCCTATGTATAATGTAAAACATAATGTATAACATATTATGTTATACCTATATATCCTCTATGTATAACAATTCATACCTATATGAATTATTATACATAGGCACTTATATACACAATATGAATTATATTTTATGCCTAAAAGGACTAATAAACATAGTAGCTGTAGCACAATACACAAAAATTAAAGAATGCAGAAAACATACTTATCTACCTCTTTCAAACGTTTTGCAATAGTGAATAGCTGTTCTTTAATTTATTAAGTCATGTTTATGGAGAAACTTATGATATTTCTATAATATTGTTATTAAACACCCAAATGCTTTTTTTATTACAAAATGTTGCCAATTTCAGATAAAATTTTATCACAACCGTTTAGTCCATATTGCCGAGGCATACAGCTATTTAAATATGACAGAAGATACAAAAAATACTTTTATTGTGTATTTTAATGATGGATTAATTCCAAGCACAGCCAGAACTCTTCATGAAATGAAAATAATGAGTTCATATGATAAATTCATTAAACTTTCGTCGAAAATTTTAAGAAGTATTCAAATCTTATTAAATACATTTTATGATATTGGATAAGATGAGAGGAATGGTGCATTATATTTCGGAGAAAATATTTAACGAGAGGCCATAACACAAACACTTTCGTTGAACCTTCTATTCGAGTTTTTAAAGACATAATAATGGCGAGATGTAAAGCATTTAATAGTGTTGCATTATTGGAATTTATTGTAAATATATTAGAATCTTACCATATTAGAAGAATGCTTAGTTATTCAAATAATAGACCAAGTAATGGGGACATTTTATATGATAAGTTCAAAAACCGCTCTAAAGAGTTAAAAGTGCAAAAAATAGACGACAATACATATTATGTTACCTCTTCAAAGGACCCTCAAATGTTATACACAGTAATTACAAAAAGTCATATACTTTGTGATTGTGCAAGTGGTAGCAGTGGAGCGTACTGCAAACATGTATGTGCTGTTGAGCAAGAAATGGGCACATTTTTTAGAAAGCTGTCCTAAATTATCAGAAAATGATAAAGAAGCATTGGCTTTTATAGCAGTAGAGTCAAATATACATCAAGGCGTTTTTATGAATATGGTACCAGAAAAAAGGGCTATGCACAAAGAACAAGATACACTATATGCACAAGATATTTCGCAGTTCAAACCAGCATCTGTATTTTCTGAATGTTCAACAACACTTACAAATAATAATTCCAACGAAACAGAAAATAGAGAGACGTCTGTCTTAGAATTTCCTCCAATTATAAATGATTTAAAAACAGAGTTTGATAGAATAATTTATTTAACGGAGAAAAGTGTTACGGAAAACACCAAGAGCGTTATACTGAAACATATTAAAACACTACAGCTAATTAAAACTCCATCTCAGTTGATGAATTGTTATGCCCTTAAAACATCTTCAATGCGAGGTAAATTAATTAAAGTTCAATAGACAACGCGACAAAAAAGATAATGTTTCAAAATAGGTCGAAGAAGATTAAAAGCAGGACGTCCCAATTCCGAAGAAAATAAGTCGAAACGTAAAAGGCATACAAGTAAGATTGCTTAGCAGAAAAATAGACAACGCGACAAAAAAGATAATGTTTCAAAATAGGTCGAAGAAGATTAAAAGCAGGACGTCCCAATTCCGAAGAAAATAAGTCGAAACGTAAAAGGCATACAAGTAAGATTGCTTAGCAGAAAAATAGACAACGCGACAAAAAAGATAATGTTTCAAAATAGGTCGAAGAAGATTAAAAGCAGGACGTCCCAATTCCGAAGAAAATAAGTCGAAACGTAAAAGGCATAAAAGTAAGATTGCTTAGCAGAAAATATAATGAAAAATCAGCCAAATACTAAAATACATTAAGTTTAATCCAAAATAGGGTGAATAAGTGAGTGTTTTTTTTTCATTATTCTTATAAATTAGGTATACACTTTGTTTAATTCCTATAAATTAATATTTGAAGTATCTTAGCTAGTTTTCTTTTACACTATTAAAAATTGTGCAACGTTCACGTGCAGTTTATTTAGGAAGGCGCGCTAGGGTCCCGTATATTTCTTTATTTCAGAATGACGTAAGGTTGTAGGCGGAGCTTGCGTTGGTATTACGTATATTTATACGTATTCCATTTTAAATTGAAAATAGGTACTTATACAAGGTATGATAATGATATATCAGTTTACTAACACTTTGTATGGAACTAAATACGCATTTCTATGCTGATCTGTACCCATATATGCCGTATCGCAGTCCACGCGTGGGTGACGAGACTTGTCAGAGTTGGGAAGTGGGAGGAACCTACATGCCATTGGTCAGCTGGTAGCCACGAGACATTCCACGGTATTCGACCCAGTCGACCGAGTTCAGTACGTTGGCGGTAAAACACGGGTTATAACCACGCTATCTTTGACCGACTGTATACAAAAAACCGTTGTTTTTGTGAGTGTTTTGACGTCTTAAATTCTGTGGGCTACATTAACGACGGAGTGGGTTTTTAAAAGGTTTAAATTATACACTTTTATTTTATTTGCATCATAAATAATAGTTTTAATCAATACATCTTTCATAAGCATGGCTTTCTGGAGGCCTTTCGAAACGGATGAAAATAACGTAGCTTTAGATATAACCAGCGAAAATGTCGAAACGGTCGAGTACGATGAATAAAAAAATAAAGACTTACATTCTCAAGGTCAGCGTATTAGTTTAAACATATATGAATGCCTAAAACGTGAAAATGAGAAAATGACTGATACTGAAATTATTAATCGAATTAATAAATTAACTAAAATTTCAATATCCACAATTTATCGCGTTGTTAAAGCTGGGACTGTTATAGATCACTCTGAACTGAACTTACGAAATCAGAAAAAGCAAAAATTCAAAAATTTCGACGAGGCGACGCGGGACGTAATTAGGCGAATAATTTATGATACGTATAAAGAAAAAAAAGTCCCGACTTTGGAATTAATTCAACAAAAATTACATGATTACCCTGATTATAATTATAAATCTCTAGAAACATTACGTGGCATCTTAGTAAACTCTGGTTTTAAATATAAAAAAAATTAATAATCGAATGACTATAATGGAATCAAGACGTATCGTTATACTTCGAGTAGAATATTTGGCAAAATGAACATTAGTATAATATACAAATAAATATAAATAATACATACATGTATTATCCTGACTTTTTTTTATTTACATACATATACATATGTATGTATGTATCAAAAAAAGTCTTGATATAAAAGCGACGTTAATTACTTATTATTACCTATCCCTAAAAGTTATTACTCGAGCACGCCCATGGAGTCATAAAGTTCCACCGCTTTTTTTGTTCCCCAGGCGTATTTATCATTTTCAATTAAATATAGAAGGACTATAGTAATATTGCACCTGGGAATGACAAGAATCACGAGAACTACAAGAACGAACTCGTATTTTATGCTATGTACTTCAGTTATATACATATGTACGTATACATAGAATGTTGGTGTTGGCGATGCTTGTTGTTTTTCTTTCCTAATTCTTTAGGTTTCTTTCTTTGAACCTAGAAACAAAGTTAATAAAGTTTGTGTTTATTTGACAAAACGTTTTAATTTTAATTTAGTTTAAACTAGTAGCAATAAAAAATGTCACGGGTTGCAAGATAGTTCATTTGATAAATCGCTAGAAAAACTTGCATGTAGATAAGCTAGGTATAATAAAAATATATGTAGTGAAAAAAGGACTAATTGAAGAAGGTGTCTGTGAGTGAGTTAAGGCTACGTCCTTATGTAATTTAAATTGGTATTAACACACTTAACAAACTAGGAATAATGTGATCTTTTATGTGATCTACCAAAACGGGTGCACTCGATAGATAAATGTGCATATAATTGTATAGGTATATAACACTAGTAAATTAAAAAATCCCTTTTCGGTACAAAAATGTAACTACATTTAAATTCTACCATTGGGTCAGCTTTTTTAGGTAAACTAATAAAATAAAAAATAGAAAAAAATGAATACAGTGCCCATGAACCTATTAGTAATGGTATATATTATTGGTCTTTTCATATCCTTCGATGGTCTCTTACCTCCCACATATTGTCTTCCTCTGACTAATAAGCCTAGCTCAAGCGAAATACGCTTGACGTTGGATAGCTTGTTGCTAAATCCAGAACCGGCTCCGTTGGTTATTTGAAAATGTAACGTATTCCAACCATTTAAATGTATTCATTGTTTGGTTTACCCTTTTCTTTTTAATTATGTGAAATTATTTTTTAAATTTTAATGTTCTTATTTCGAAGTTTTTTTATAAACATTTTATAAGTATATAGGGCACATCTTTCATGCTTGAAACCCATGATTGCCAAATCCGTCTTATTAATTGGAGAAAGGGGGCAAATATCATCACCCACTGACAAATAAATACTGTGGTGACCAGGCCATCGCGCAGGGTGTAATGTTATTCATCTGTAGCGTCAAGTTTTGATTTTTGAGGAACTATTTCAATTTGTGTCTCAACTGATCATGTCCTATCTAATTATAAACAAAGAAAAATATTTTGGTTGATGATGTTCTAATTCCAAGGGTGTCTTGTGAGTCATGAGCCATGTATACATGTTTATCTATATATAGTATTGGAAATCAAGACTAAAGTTATATTATTATTGGTTTAAAATTAAAGTTACCATTTAAAATTTAACTGATTCTTTCTGTGCACTTTATTACATCCATTTATTAGGTAGGTAACATTTTTTAAAGATTAATGTTCCGTTACTCATTGCACCAAGCCATTATTGCCTTGAACCTAAACAATTGATTAGCTTAAGTTGAACTACACTTCGTCTAACATTGAGCATATTAAAAGGGTTTATTTCACGATTTTCTCTTGATATTATGAAAACATAATAAAAATCTAAGTAGTTTTCTCTTCATGAAAATATAATAAATATAAAAAAAGTAGTGTAAAAGCCACCTCTGTTTTAGAAGCATACGACCTTCAGAAGACGAGGCTGTTTTTATTTAAGTTAACGTACTTTCCTTATTTGTGTTTAGCTACTTCTTCTGTTATCAAGGTGGTATTCGTTTACACTCTTAATGTTATGCAAATTAATGTTGGATAGTACGATGTACGTCGTAATGAAGATATTTCTGTTACAGCATACACAATCAAAATATCTGATGGTTTATAAGCGTTGTTAAATGTCAAGGAACGCTGAAATCACATGTTTCAGTAAAGTTTTGTGACTATTGGTAATGACACCAATATGTTACATAAGATAATTGTTAGCTACATGTGATCTGCGAATAAACAATCCAATATAATTTTTTATAATCGTTTAATTACTTTTTGTTGTAAAGAGAAAGAGCGCATTGAAGGATCATTTTGTTGTTGATATCCGTAATGTCGTAATATCTATAACTTATTTCAATAATGAACTTGCGTATTTGTTATGCGTATAATACACATAACAAAACAGCTCGTGTTATAATAATTATAGGAGCCTTCCTTAGTTTCTTTTTTGATAGCTTAATTAGCAGTTATCCGAATCTGTGGTATCTGTAAAGTAGGGACTGTTCGATCTCTTCTAAGATTGCAATATGTGTATCTAAATATTTGTGTGGATATAATTTTCTTGCGTATTTGCAACATTGTAACTTTATTGTAATAGTTGTATGCAATTTATATATATCTTGAGGGTATTCGAATGCAGTTTAATGACCTATTCGATTGCATTTTGTCTTGCGAAAGGGTAAGAATGTCACACTTTAGTATTAACTGACATTCATTTTTGTTTTCTGGCGGCTATTACCAGATATTTAGATATTTAAGTTATCAAATATAGACTGCTCGTCAAAATTAGCGTAACACTATTTAGATTAGTGTCATTTGCGTTTTATTCGAGTTAGAAACTTGCGGGTTTTAATTTTCGATAGCCTATAGGGTTGGTTTTAATGCCCAGCCCACACCCCAAATAGCAACCCCATGTCGAAATTCGAATTCGCAAGTTTTTGACGCCAATCCATATTAAGACCTCCTCAATAAGTTCTGTGTACCTATTTGGTCCCATCTCGTCAACCCATTTCCAGATCCCCCTAAGCCACCCCTTTGCATTGACACAGGGTTTTGCGTGGTTTGATCTCTGTCGGGCGAATCCATTGATCCTAATGCTGTCTAATAAATTGGTGTGGGGTACCATAACTCACTTTCACCCTTTGACAACTCAAGCACCCTTCCAAGCCACATCCACACCACCCCTTCTGGTTTCGCCCCTGTAGAAGGCTGCCCTGTAGAGGGCTTTCGAAGTTAGCGGAATACGCTGCGAACAGCCGATTGTGCGCCAAAAGTGATATTCTTTAGGGCGGCATATTTTCAGGGGGGTGGGTTGGAAATGGAATATCACATTTGGCGCTCAATCGGCCGTTCACAGTGGGTCCCATCAACTTCAAAAACCCTTTAAGTAATGCCATGATGTAAAGTAAGTAATGTAAAGACATTAATTCAAGACAAATCGACATCCCACGCACCCTTCTATAGGGGGTGAGTGGGGGGGGGTAGGAGTAGGTGTGATTTGGAGGAGTGCTTGGGTTGTCAAAGGGTGAAAGCGAGTTGTGGCACCCCACACCAATATATTAGGCAGCATTAAGATTAATGGATTCGCCTAACAGAGGTCAAACCACCAAAACCCTGCGTAAATGCAAAGAGATGGCTTAGGCGGTCTGGAAATGGGTTGAACAAATGGGACAGCGACCAAATACACAAAACTTGTCGAGGAGGTCTTAATATATGCCGGTATGGAGTGGACCCCACAGCGTCCTTCTTAGTCAATCCTGTATGTCTCTGAAATTGCAGTCAAACGCTTGTGAAAACATGGGGTCAAATTTCGACATGGGGTTGCTTTTTGGGGTGTGGACGGCGAAAAGTCACAATGTAATGCCTTCGGGGGCATTAAAACCAACCCTATAGGCTATCGAAAATTAAAAGCCGCAAGTCTCTAACTCGAATAGAACGCAAATGGAGCTAATCTAAAAAGTGTTACGCTAATTTTGACGAGCAGTTTATTATTAAATATTACATCAAATTTAATAACAAAATTATATTTAAAGCACAGGAAAAAAATATTTTGAAAATAAATTGGAAACGATTGAATTTAGACAGCCAATCTAACAGAAAATTGCCCTTATTTTGAGAGTTGAATACAAATT